>CAUYQV010070211.1:0-32784 GCA_963574575.1 Galagoides demidoff
AATGGTGGGACCACACCTATGGATTTTCATTTTTCTGATCATTTGTGATGATGAGAATTTTTCATATATAATATTTGTTGGCCATTTATACATCTTCTTTTGAGAAATGTCTGTTCATATCATTGGTCTTTTTTATAATTAGATCTGTTTTTCTTTCACTATACATATGTTTGAGTTCCTTGAATATTGTAGGTATTAATTGCCTATCAGATAAGTGGTTTGCAAATATATTCATCCATTCTCTGGGTTACTTTTTCATTCTGTTGATTGTTTCCTTTGGTGTGCAGAAGACTTTTAGTCTGATATAATATGATTTGTTTATTTTGGGTTTTGATGCTTTACTTTTGAGTTTTTGTTCATAAAAATCTTTTCCTAGAGCAATGTCTGAAGCACTTCCCCTATATTTTACTCTAGTGGTCATATAGTTTCATTTAGGCCTTACATTTAGGTCTAAAGGTCTTTGATACAACTTCCATTGGTTTTTGTATAGGATGAAAAATGGGAGTCTACTTTCATTCTTCTGCACTGGGATAGTCATTTTCCTTCCCCTAATCACTATTCCTGGCACTTTTGAAAAAAAAAATATTCAGTTGGCATGTAGAAACAAGGATTAATTTCTGGGTTCTCTATTCTGTTATTCTGTTCTATTGATAAGTTTTGAGGCCAGTACCATGATGTTTTTATTACTATAGCTTTGTGGTATATTTTGACATTTGATAGTTTTAAGAACACAAATGGAGACATGCAAAAGGAAGAGAGACAATTTTTTCTGAAGATATAAAAAGAACTATATATCATGTTAGATTTCTTTGTTTTGACTTTTTTTTTCTCTGTGACTTTGACCTGTAAACAAACAGGTGATTCATTCATTGCAATTAATTGGCAAAAATTATAATAACTTGAACAGAGAATTTACTTCCATCAGCTGATGCTGTACACATCATTCACTGAGTAATTCTTATACTGCATCTTTCAAGGAACAAAGTAATAGACCATCTATCTTGGCAGCATGACGCTTCTAATGTGTGTGTGTGTCATCATTGATCCATCTTTTTAAATTACATGCAGATACTCAGTGTCAAGAACAATCCCAGTACTGGATATAGAAAAAAAGAGAACACGTAAAGCTGTAAACCTCCTGTGCCTTCTCAGATCTCACTACTACTTCCCATTTCCTTCCCTGGTAGTAAGCACTTTCACCAAGTTGATATTTTTTTTCTTTTCAGATTTGCATGAAGCACCTCAAACGAAGGTCAGGACCCAACCTCTAATCTAGAGTGTTCACTGGGCAGCCAGAAGATTGTCATCCCAGAAAGGAAGAGTCTTCTCTCCATATCTAGTGCAGCTGTACCTGTGAGAATAGAAAGCAGGAAGGACCCAGGTATGTTAATCTTCCCTAAACTTATCTTAAATCTTGTAAACTGATTCATTTGTTGTGTCTCATTACTACTTAATTTCAAATGGTAACCAGGCTGGTGAGGAATTGCCTTACATTCCATATATTTCTTTTTCTCCTTTTTCTGAGCTTGCACTTTCCAAGTATTTTAGCACCTTAACCCTTCCAACCTACTGTATTTCTAGTTAGCCCGGGATTATATCCAGTCATGGAAGCAAAGAGACCTACGCAGAGGCTACATAACTTAATTACTATAAAAATAAGAAGTTAATTATTAAAAGTTAGAAAATCAAAATAGTTATACAAGGGTTGCCTAGCATTTATTTAGTATCCCTCACATGCTGGACATTTTAAATTTAGTGCTTATAATTTTTATACTGATTCTGCTGGAGAAATATTGTTTCACTAGACATTTTAGGATAACGCAGGTCAGATAAGTAAAGCTGACTAAGCTATACAGCTAATATTGGTAAAGTGGAGTTCATACCTGGGTTTTTCTGTGTTCACAGACAATTTATTTTTCTGCATGATGTTTAAGAGAGCAGAGAAGGTTTCCCTGAGGATGAGGTTCTGTGTATACTTAAGGAGTTCACAGGGGGGGAAATTACTGTCCAGCCAGAGAGAATAACACAATCGAAGGGCATATATTAGATATTACAAACTGAATGTTCAAACAATAAGACTAGAGTCTTCTCTGTTCTCAGTGCAACTGAGAACTACTACAGACCACTTCACTGCAGGCAACATATTCGAGGAAAAAAAACCAGATCTAAATTGAGAAGTAAACCTCATCTTATAAAGGAGGAATGAAGAGTGGCTCACGACCACCTGCTGATTTCTTTTATCCCTGGTCAATGTTTACTTTTGTTTTTCTAGTAATATGAGAACATTTACAAAAATGTAATCTAGAAAGATGGTATAAACTTTAAAATAGCCAAGTTTCTCCTTAGATCTATAAGTACTTTACAACATAATCATTTACCTAATGAAGGAAAGGTAAGGACTGCTCTGAGAATGCCAAGGTCACCACTTGGGAGGCATTTACTTGCTAATGAATGATCTGTAGATCAATAAAGTGACAGAATTATCACTGCTTGAATAAATAAATAAATGAATGCATAACAAGAGTCATAGATTATGATTCAGAAATAACAGAGCTGGGGAGAATGAAGTAGGATATGTATGGAATTAAACAAAGGAGAAAGGGATGAAAAAGGGAGAAAAGGAGCCCCCTTTCAAACTCAATTATTTTTTCTTAGGAGTTTATTTCCATTGTTAATTATTATTTGTTTTGACTATTTTTTGAGAGTGGAGAATGCCTTTCTTGTGGAAGTGTTTCCTATCTTGGCATGACAAAAACAAACAATGACATTTTCTCCTTTGTTATCTTTTGGTTTTAGGTCATTATCTTAGTGGGCCTTGTTGATTTATAAATATATAATGCATAAAGCGTAAGAGTATCTTACCAGCACCTAACACGTGAGATTGTGTTACTTTATCAGATGAAGTGTAATCAACTATGCATCCTGAGGGCTTAGGAAAGGGTAGGTTGTGATTCATCCATGAATGTGGTGGGATGGAAGAAATCCAGTGGTGGGTGACGAGGTTTCACAGGTGCAGAAGGTGCTGTTGTGAAGGTAGATTCACAAAGTCAGCAAAACCGCAGAAAAGTTTGAGGTGTCTGGGAATAAAATAACTGGATTCACAGAGAACGTGCGAAGCATCACCCTTTTGATGGCTTAAGTTATTTTTGTCGTAAAGCATTCTATAAAGAAATATTGGAGATTAAAAGAAGGAAAGTGTGAAAGGAAGAAGGGGGAACAAAGCATAAAATCCTTCATGTTGCTGCTGCTTATAATTCTGTAACTATTACATATTGCTCCTTGGCTTTGGACAAGTGTATAAGACTCATTATCTCTAATTTTTCTCACCTAGAAAATGAAATTTAATATTTTATATGTACTGAAGCAGAACACTGGAATAGTTCATTTTCAATTTTCTAACCCTCTGAAAGTTATTAGACAGAGCATGTCATATTCAGAAAAGTGAATTTGTAGTAAGGCAGACATGGGTTTGAATCTTATCTCTATTACTTTCTGGTTGAATTAGTTAGGGTAAGTTATTTAGAGATGTTGGGATATTTTGATTCTGTTAAAAGTCACCCAATCTGCTATGAAGATGATAGATTAGACATGAAGAATGGCAGAGGTTAGAGTTAGTACATGGTGATTCTGTTTTCAATTAACTTCAACAAGTAAAACTTATTTTTATTTTTTCAGTACTTCTGGTATTTGTTCTTTCAATTTTTAGCTTTTTAGAATCTTTAGTTTGATAACTGTTTTCACAGGCTTCACGTCTTTCTCTTCTGCTTTGTTTCTGGGTATAGGAAGTTTTAATATTCTCCTATCATGCTGATAATTCTGATGGACAAACTTACAATAGAATCTCGTTTTTATCAAGATGAAATAGGACCCTTCCATAATAAGAGGCCAGAACTATGAGTTGCATATTGCCATTGTGGATAATCACAACCCATGAGGCTTATTCCTGACAAATTGAGCCTGTGGATGCTACCACAGAACATGTCCCAGTAGACTCAGAGAGGCAAGGTGGAACACTCCCAACTGCTCTGAGCCAAGTTCCAGAGCCAGGACTCCTACCACACTTTGGCCCAGCCCTCTTGTGTTTTCACCATGACTAATGACTAACACTCACATAACTTCATTTCCTGAAGTTCCAAATTAACTGTTCCTCTACTTAAGCCTTTTTAAAAAAAATCTGCCTTTGGTTCTTTTAACTTTAGCTGCCAAAGTTCCATATGATCATATCACACCTAGGTTTTGATGGTGATAAATGGTAAACATGAGGCTATTATTATAAAAAGATTTATTGTTAATACCTTTCATAGTTTAGGCAAATCTTTGGAGAATTAATACTAGGGAAATGAGCACCAAAGAAGACTCTAAAGAGGAGGGAGGAAAACTATGTTCATACTTTTGAAAGATCTCCTTTGGAACTATGAAAGGATCAGCTGATTGTAAGAGTAGATGAGTTTATGAAAGAAGCAATGACACTAGCTACATAGCTTTTGTACTAATATGAAGGAAGAATCAATAAGACTCTATGTTGAGATAGTGAGAAGGGAAAGAAACAGGACTAAAGACACATTAAAGGTAGAATCAACATAAATTCAAGTTAATTAGATTTGAAAAGTGAGGAAGAAAAATGAGCTAATTATCTACCCCAGGATTCTGGATTGAGACACTCAGTTATAGGAAAACAGAAAGATTTGAACACAATGTAAATTTGTTTGTAGGATCACGGGATGTCATGTTTCTATGAATTGTTTAGGGAAAGTTGTCGGCATCATGGAAACCAAGAGTGAACAGTGTTGCAGAATGGATGAGCTAATAATTTTGTAGCTTCATAGAATTTGCACAACTAAAATGTTCCAGGGAAGTCAAGAGAGGTGAGAACTGAACATTTTTTTTTTTGCACATTTCTTATTACATTGTTTTGTTCATATCCAGAGTTACCCTTCTTTAAAAATTTATTTCAAAAAAATTATTTTAATAACTTGATGCTAAATCACCATAACATTGTGAGGTCATGCCCTGAGAGCTCTTTTCACAAATCAGCTTCTTCACAAATAATACAGTAGCAACATATTACAAATTTTATATTAATTTCTATTTTCCAGTGACTGCTAAAGAGAAAAAAACTTGACTTTCTATTTTTTTTGTTTGTTTTTCAGCTCAAAATATATGTACATGTGCATGTAGGTATACAAGTATATACACATGCACACATGTACATGTGCATTTTTGTCTTGAAGTTATTCATTCAATTATTTAAAACTTAATTAGAAAAAGTATTAATGAAATTAGTAGCAAATCCAGGACGAGTACGTAGTCAGGTGTTGTATAATTTTCTTCAAGTCCAAGAAGTCATTCTTCATGTATCCTATGATAGTAGATCAGCCTGATAGCTCATCTTTATCCACTGGCTCAACCATTGTCGCCTGCTAACCTCTCCTAAACTGTATCCACTTCCAGGGATGATACTGTAAGCGAAATGAAACTTAATATTTCACCAACACCAAATGTTTACTTGGCAGTATTATTGGACACCTATTTGTTTAAACAGATTGGACTTCCTTCAGGAGACATGCCAGTCTGCCTCAGGTTTTTATCAATACCTATATCAGCTGTGTGTATAACATTATCCATATAAAGATTGAGTTCATCCCCTTAAAAACACATCATTCTTTCTGGTCAGTATCCTTTTTAACTTCATAGACCTCAAAATCTTCTGCTTAAACCTTTATCACAGTTCTTTGACTTCTGATAGTCTATTATATTACAATCCTTCCAAGATGTCTCTGTATGTAGAGAACATGTGAGCTCCTTAAAAGTTTCCATAAGAAAGCAAATGCAAGTAGTTTCCCAATATCCACTTTCCTTTTTTTTTTTTTAATATTTACTGCTTCTTACTTGCTATTATGAAAACATAACATGATTTTTCATTACTAAAAGAAAGGACAGGTTGGTCAGCTTGCTCTATTCATTCTTTCTTCTTTGATAATAGTTTTAGCTAGTGCTTTGCTCCCTAGAATAAAGACATCATTTCCAAGTGTCCCTTTGATGTAGTTTTATGACTAACTTCTGGCCCACTAAATGTAAATGGAATAGTCCATGATAGCTCTCAGAAGCCTTTTTTAAAAGCCGCCAAATCTCTTCTTTTTTCATCACTGCCTTGATCCTGCTACCTGAAAGAAAGCTGCTGCCATCTTGAAATAAAAATGTCAAGGCCACATGCTCCAGTTAGAGCAGTGAGCTAGAAAAAAAAATCTTTATTCCCTAATGGCTTTGTGGTACAGACTACTAAATGAAATCTAGAGATACTTCTTTTTTAGTTGTTGTTGTTGCAGTTTTGGCCAAGGCTGAGTCTGAACCTGCCACCTTCGATTTATGAGGTCAGTGCCCTACTCCTTGAGCCATGGGCGTCGCCCCTTGAATGAAATCTAAATGTTTTGCTACTTAATGTATATGCAAAGAAATAAATTATGATGTTATTTTTATTATGCTACTTACTGGGTATTTTATCATTAATAGTCTTACTATAATGCCTTTTGTATTGATGTAGTTATTTTTTCTCTTTCTTAAATATATTATAGATCAAGTATAGGTCAGTCTCATGTGAAAGGCATAAATTGCTAGTACATTTTTACATATATATTAAGTAAAATGTATGACAAATTTAGACTTACTAGAATTATTCAATCTAAACAAAAATTGGTTATCAACAGACAAAAGAATAAGTAAATTCAATAATAAGTGATCTTTCTGTTCATTAAATAATTTAGGGGGTTACCAGAACTTTAAGATTTCTAGAAATATATTTTAATATTTAAATCTAGTTATCAATGTGTTTCCAATTTTCAAATAATAAAACTTTACCATACATATATAAAATATAATTATAATAGATACTCTATATTTATGTTACATATAAATACTTTGATAATGAAATTGACCTTGGAGAACATGGGATTTAAGGGCACTGACACTGCACACAGTAGAAAATCTGCATATAAGATTTGACTCATCAGAAACTTTATTAGTAATATTCTGCTTTTGATTGGGAGCCTTACTGATAACAGTAACAGTTGATTAACACATCTTTTGTATGTTATATGTGTTATATACTTTATTCTTACAATAAAGTAATCTAGATAGAAGAAAATATTATCAAGAAAATCATAAGAGGTTGGTGCAGTGGCTCATGCCGGTAATTCTAGCACTCCGGGAAGCTGAGGTGGGTGAATCTCCTGAGCTCAAGAGTTTGAGATCAGCTTGAGCAAAGTGAGACCCCATTTCTACTAAAAATAGAAAAAACTAGCTGGGCATTGGGAGTCTGAGACAAGAGGATCAACTTGAGCCCATGTTTGAGGTTGCTGTGAGCTATGAAGCCAGAGTGCTCATTGAGACTCTGTCTCAAAAAAAAAAAAAATTTTAAAAAGAAATGTATTTATAATTCATTGAGTGGAAATGGATCATCATCAAGATTTTCATCCTTGTCCTGTTCATGTTGAGCATGCTGAGAAGGAGGAAAAAGAGAAAAGATTGGTCTTGCTGTCTCGGAAGTGGCAGAGGCAGAAAAATATCCAAGTATATGTGGACCCACGGAGTTCAAACACATGTTGTTCAAGGGTCAACTGTAGTGCTCGCTTCGCAGCACATATACTAAAATTGGAATGATACAGAGAAGATTAGTATGGCCCCTGCGCAAGGATGACACGCAAATTCGTGAAGCGTTCCATATTAAAAAAAAAAAAAGAGTCAACTGTAAATACATTAAAATTAAAATAATTGTGAATATTACTGTAATTCGACTTATTAAATACAACCTAGAGGAAATAAAATAATAAACATGGAAACAGTAGAGTATTCAGGAAGTTCTCTTTCACTCTCTTTGTCCTCTCCTATTAATTTTCCTATGAGCATATAACTTTGTTTAATATTTATATATTTAAAACTAGTTTTTTATCTGGTAAAACAAGTCTTTTATACTCTCTTGGAGTACATTTGTACTTTTTTGGAGTTGTGAGGAAAACTTTGTCTATAAACTAGTTGGGACAGAAAGAATTATCCTCAAGTAGAGAGATTACAGGCAGTCCCAGGTTATGAAAGATTGAGATGAGTTATATAGGTTTATTCTTAAGTTGAATTTGTATGTAACTTGGAAGAGGTACATTTATCTGTTACCAATAATAGCCCTTATTCTTAATAGAGAATCATAAGATAGTTGGATGTTTATAACTCCTGAGTTACTGTTACAGCTTCCAGTCGAAAATGTGAGTTGTACATAATTCAAATGTTTGTAACTTAGGTACTGCCTGTAGTAATTTTACAACATTGGAATGTCCTTATGAAGTGGAATTATGCCATTCCTCAGCATCTTTGTTATTTGATTTGCCAACCAAAAGAAATCTGCCTTTGACAGGAAGACAAAGAATCTTCACCAGCAGAAATATTGTGGAAGTGAAAGAAAGGGGGGAGTTTGTTGAAGAAGAAGTTGCATTCAGTATGGTCATGTGCTCAAGAAGGCACTGAGCTTGGTTAAATAACTTGTTATTGCCTTTTTGAAAAAAACACACATATCTTCACTTTTCACTGCATCCTACAAATTATGCCACCCGTTCTGACATCAAGAATATGTCTATGTGTGTATTTATTTCTCAGAATTTAGTAGCACGCTATCTTGTGATGGAAATCTATACACCTACAGTAGTTTTTCAGCAAGTAGAGACAACAATAAAAGAAGAACTTTTAAACTTAGGGTGTATTATTTTTAACATTTTGATTCAAAGTGATTGAACCCACCAGTTTGTGATTTAAAAGCAATGTCTTTGACATTGGGAAAACTTAATAACAGCTCAAAAGTCACAGGGAGAGAATAAATTTTAGCCCAGGCATATTCTCTTCCATTTTGCAAAACAAATGAAGTTTCAAAGGACAAAGTTGGTCATTGTGATTCTTCTAAAATATCACATATTAATGCAGAAGTTGTTTAACATTAGTTCTTAAAAAGAATTGCAAATTTTTCTAGAAGACATCATTTTATGGAGGAAGGATAAATACTAATAAGATCAATAACAATTTTTTAAACCATAATTCAAGTATCAGCATGAGTAAGAGCAATGCAAAATCAGTTAGTTAATTGCGCCAGCATGTTACATGTTTCATAGATAGAGTATCTGTGCCTCTAACATCAAGTTAAAGTTAATTCAGTGGGGAAGAAGGAGATCCAGGCCTGGAAAAGTAACTTTTTTTTTTTTTTTTTTACAAATTTAGTTTTTGTTATGTGCAAGTTTTAACTTTATTCTCTTGTTTCTAGTCCTGTGTCAACTCCTTATTTCTATTATAAAGCCAGTGAAATCACCTTAGTGTATCTTTTGTGGTGCCTGGTGCTCAAGGTTTTCTGAGGTTCTGAAACATAAATCGGCTACCTAGTTCTATAGGAACCCAGTATGGATTTCCCATTTGCAAAGTCTGTTTCTATACTTCCATTTCCTTTCTAAAAAAAAAAAAAAAAAAAAAAAAATTGTCCATTGTTAGCTACCATTTTTGTTTGGTTTTGGTTTTGGATGAGAAGTTTGTTTTGCTCTATTTTATTTATTCTAATGTCATGATAGGGTAAATTCATGTAGTTATTTCACTGTGTTTACCTGTTGATAAACTTTTTTCTGCTGATATAACAGAATATCTTAGACTGAAATTTATTTGGCTTATGATTCTAGAATATGGGAAATCCAAGAGGATAGTGGTATAATTGAGTGGTGAACTTTGTGCTTTGTACCCACAGCAGAAGGTGGAAGGGCAAGAGAGTGTGAGAGACAGACTTTCTAAGTATCCTTTCATCAGAAGGCTACTCTCATGATAACTAATCCACTCCTAGGAAAATGGTGTTAGCTCATTTGGAAAAGTGGAGTCCTCATGAACTAATCAGTTCTTAAACATCCATCTCTTGCCATTATTGAGGATTATAGTTCCAACACAGGAACTTTGGAGAATATGATACATTCACACCACAAACTTCTGATACTGCTGAGCTTCACTCTAACCATATACACTTTCTACTGCAGTGATCTTGTAGTCTTCCTTGCACACAAAAGAAACTTAATTCACACACCTGATCATTCTGACTAATCTGGATTTTTGTCTTTCTACCTCAGCCTAAAAAATTTCACCAGCTTTTGTATTGCTTCTTTGCTTAGTTTTGTTGTTCTTAATACTGGGTTAATTAGACATGCCAACATGCTTGTCATTATCACAATTACCATCTTCAAATTCATCACCATCACCTTCACATCAGCATAAACTCTCTAACAGATTTAGAACATGTCAAGCCAAGCTTCCTAGGTCCTATACACTATGCTTTATATTGTAACCTCATAATAACACAGTGAGGTGCATATGGATGTTACAAACATTTTACGTACAAGAAAACAAGGCAAGCGAGGTTAAATAAAATTTCCAAGATTACATAATTAAAATGTAGCAGAGCTTGTACAGGAGTCTGAGTCTGCTTCAATATTTTATTTTGTTAACACATGTCCTTTACTTTGATAGCCATAAAATACATGAATTTACTTCTTCAGAATTTTTGTATCTACTGATTTCCTCCATGAAAGAGAAGTGGTATGGAGGTTCCGTGTGGATTAAAATTATCACATACATTCATTAATCATACATGAGAAATATTTAAAAGATATTTTAAATTAGGATGAGCTTGTATTTTATAGTTCTTAATATATAGCATGCACATGGAGCCACCTAAAATGGCATGTGAATGTCATTGAAAGCAGTGTAACCAATGGTCTGTTTCTGGAATGAGTAATGGTAAGTTGAAAAGATGGCAGCCTACAGTAAAATAATAACCACGTGAAAAACTGCTTGTAGCTGAAATTTAGAGAGATTAGTGAGGATCTTGCTGTATCTCTTGGTTATCATACTCTTGATCTACATCTGGGAGTTGGCTTCTCACAGTATGACATGTAAATTTACTATTGTTAGGTCAGGCAGATAGTTAGACATAAGCAGGCTGGATAGTGGATGCTATTTTGGACTGGCTTGAGACAAGTTGGCCTGGGTTGTCATGCCGAGCTATCCTAGGAATGGGGCTAATCAAGACTTTACAAGGCTGGGGGTGGTGGCTCATGCTTGTAATCCTAGCACTCTGAGAGGCCAAGGTGGGTGGACTGTTTGAGCTCAAGAGTTTAAGACCAGCCCCAACAAGAGTGAGACCCCATCTATAAAAATAGCTGGGCATTATGGTGGGGACTGTGGTTACTTGGGAGGCCAAGGCAAGAGAATCACTTGAGCCCAAGAATTTGAGGTTTCTGTGAGCTGTGACAACATGGCACTACCAAGGTTGACAAAGTAAGACTCTGTCTCAAAAAAAAAAAAAAAAAGGCTTTACAGGTGCAGGGCCTTGTAGGTGGGTTACCTTGAGATAGAGGCTAACTAATGTCCCAGAGACTTTCTGACAAGGACAGACAAATGTCATACTGACTTGGGTTGTCTTGGGAACAACCTGATAAGGACCTAAAGGAGGGGGCTCCCAAGAAAGAATACATCACGTTGCAAGGGGGTCCCCAAGGACTGATCAGATGTTTGGTCTACAAAAGAGGGTCTCCAAAGACTAACCAGTTAGAAAGTGGTAGAAAAACCACAAAGTAGAGATGTAATCAGCGCCTTCATAGAGGGTCTTTGGAGCATGTGCATAGTTGAGGTAACAGTGTTCCTAAATGACTCACCTCATCAAGATAGTAAAAAGACCCATGCCGTGACAGTTTACAAATACTATGGAAACTCCTGGAAATTGCTTTATGAGGATAGAAAAAGAGAAGGTTCCTAATTTCAGGAATTCTACATCATTTTCCAAGAGGAACAATGAATATTCCACACCCCACACACAACCTTAACATAAAATTAGGGAGTCAGCATAAAAGGAGAAATCTTATTAAACTTAGCATCTCTTCCACTCATAGGGCCTGACCCATTCTTTCTTTGGAATGTACTATGCTTTAATCTTTAGTAAAACTTTGGCACTTTCCCTGCTTACACCTGCTTGCTCTGCTCATTCTTTCTATCATCTCAGTACCATTGATCATTCTTCAGTACTGGGAACCAAGAACCTGAAGACACAGGAACCTGACGTCCGGTTCCTCAACACCCAACACTATCATGTTAAAGGTTCTGATATGAGCTTATATAAGAAATAGTACAAAGATCCACATAGAACTGAGACAAGCACTAGAGTTAAGGCTATATTCTTCAACTGCTCAACTGCAGTAATGAAAAGATTGTGAATTGCAATAGAAGACTGAAAGACAACCAACAGTTTGAGTTGGCAGACATACATGGGGAAAATCAGAAAGAACCGACTAACATTAAAGATTTCCATTAATCAAATCATTATCTCTCTGTGACAGAAAGTATTCAAGTGGACGCTGAGTATTCATTTTTCAGAGATATCTGAGTTTGGGTACATGAATAGAATAGAGTCTCTCAAAGGCCTTCACAAACACTAAGATTCTACAATTTTATTATCTCAGTACTCCCACAGTGTTCCAAGGGTGAGCTGCCATTACGAGGCTGGGACCTTGATTCCTGTAGCAGTTCTGTGAGCTGGATGAATCAAGTGGAAAGAGACGTGTTTGGAATTCACAGAGTCTGAAACACAGTATGTTTCAGGAGAAATTCTAAAGGGTAGACGTGCCCTGAATAAGAAATGACTCAAATCAGTGAAAGCTGTTTTTCTATGTTCAATTCCTGGCTACTTTCTTGAACTTCTTGCACCACGTGTAGATAAGCTATTTTGCTTAGCATGTGCTTATTGCCCTGAAAATTGTTTCTATCTCTCAAAACAGCAGCCACTGTCAAGAAAAGAAGTCGATTTGCATGGTGTAGTGCCTCTGCATTATTGTTTATTGAACAATAAACCCCATTGACACATCCATTTGAAATCTTAATTCAGGGGCTTCTGCTGCATTTATATGCTATGACAATGGGTCTGAAGGAAGAAATTTTATCTGATCACTATTTTAAATTCATCATCCTTTAATTTGGATAAGTGAATAAAACGTTAATTTGAACAAAATAGTAAAAACTATTCTTAGGGTTATGAAAGTTTTGGCACTGCCAGAATAAAACTCATCTCCTAATGTGCAAAACACTGCAAAAAAGTATTTTTAGGTGATAAACATACTCTTCCTAACACTGGTAAATTAGTTGGATATATTCTATTATTATTTTCAAAGCTGAATCTATGCCCAGAATATATATCAATTCCTCCAGCACTGGGGTACTTAAGAATGAACGGTGTTTGTGAGGAAAAAATATTGTCACTGAATCCAAACTAACTAACAAATAAAATTACTTAAGTAATTAGCTAATTAGAAAAAAAATATTGGACAGGAAAGTAAAGAGACTAGACCCTTTAAAATTAGCACACATATAAAAATTAAAAACATCTGCAGTAATATCTGAAATATAATTGACATAATGAAAAAAAGTAGAAACTGATTTGTAAAGTGAAATTTTTTTCCTATTTATTGGGTTTAGTGGTTTACTGTAGAAAACAGGATGAGGGAAAATTAAGGAAAGGAGAAACAAATGAAATCTTTTCCAAATGTGCTCAAATGTAAGATAAACATCTAGCCTGAATATAGCTGTGAGCTATATAACTTGAGATTGTTGGAGTGTACTAAAACTGCAGAATTCTAAATCTTAAATCAATTCTGAAGGGCATAGTATTAGAGGAGAGTGGAAATGAAATGACCATTATAATTCAGTATGTTACAACTTTCTTTCAGTAAGGAAAATAAGGCCAAGAATGCAGGTAACTTGCTACAGTTTACATAGATAGAGGCAGAGTTGCTGTGATCTGACAGTCCCCGCCACTACTATTCTGTCACTATTTCTACCTACGTTATTGGTTCTTATTCCTCCTCACACCTCTGAAACTTGGAAGAGATGCAATATATTATGCTAGTAATACAACAAGGAACTTGTATATGTGCATAACTCTGTGGGGCTGGGGATGGGTGTGTAAAGTGGGGGTCAGTGGGAGAGGGAGACCTGGCCTATTTCCTTAAAAAACTGCCAAGAGAGGTCCTGATATTTCTGCAGACAAATCTCCCTTACTTCCGTGCCTCCTCCCTCTCATAACCTCCTCACAGTGAGATTTACTCTCTAGAATTCATGGTGTATAAACACAATAGGATTACATAGATGGTTTGTGAACCACCTAGAAATCAGCTTCTCTTTGTAGTAGAATCGCATGTGATATGCTGGGCCTGTGAGAGAATGTAGATAATCCATTGAACCTGTGGTACAAGGCAGCAGGTGTTTGAGACACCCCCAAAACTCTTCAAGGTGTTCATTTCAGCTGTACAACTCATCTGCTGATTTTGTGCCCCTTTTTACAGAGCCAAATTGTTATTTGAATGGGTTAAGCAATTATTTGTTCATTACCCAGGCACATGCTTGGGGTTTGATCTTAGTAGTTGGTAATGCAGAATCTCAATCCTTTTATATGAAGAGTGAGTCAATGTGAAAAAAAAAAAGTCAAATGTCTGGGCCCGTGATTCTTCTCCCAGCTTATCTATAACTAAAAATGTCATAAAATGTGTCAGTCATTTAGGTTTCCAGTCATTAAATTGAAATGATTTGTTTTATGCCCAAATATTTCTGTATTATATTCATTTTCACATTTATTTATTTATTCAGCAAGAGTCAGACAGGCTCCAGTGATTTTTTTTATTTTTGTTTATAAAAGTAAAGAATCTTCTGAATGACTGAATCTTCAATTCTTCTCTCCATAGTTTTTATAAGATAAGAACATCTGTTAAGTATATAACTGAGGTTAATATAATATTTTAAGGAGAAAAGTTCCCTTTTGGTAAAAGTACTACATAACTAACTGTAAATTGTAAATATTTTATGGAGAAAAGAAAAGTTATTGGAACTCTGGAATTAGCAGAACTGAGACTTAATTTCTAGACCATCATTTTAATGACTGTGTGACTTCAGGCAATGTTTTACTCGTATCCTGTTTCCTCTTCTGCAAAATAGTAGCAATAATTTACCTACATCTTATAGTTTGAAGAATAAGGGGAGTTATGATTTATGTGCAGAAAATATATGTGCTTTGGGCAGCTATCTTTATATCCAGAATGCTTTGGGTCACAATATTAGACTAGGTCCAGTTAAAGAAATGTATCCAGCCTGCTTACAGAAAGGCACTGAGTTCTTTCACTTTTAACTGGTTATTTGGACATGCTTCTCAGAAGCTTGTGTATAATTCACAAAATACTCAAATCCACCTGCAGAGTACAGTATGGACTTGAACGCTTGCTTAAATAGAGTGGCTGAGTGGACAATGACATATATACAAATATACGTGTGTGTATCTCTAAGTATGTGCATTGGAACTTAAAGTCCCAACATACTGATATCTCAGTTTAAATCTCCATAAGTACTATTTCATTCATAATTTTTCTCAAATTCATTTTAAAGATTATTAGAAACCAGACAGTACAACAATCCTTTTGATAATCACCAGACATATTCTCTCTAATTTACTGAACATAAGTTTTCTATTTTCAGTATAACACTTCTTTGATCTTACTGCATGTCTTACGTTAATCACACAGTGTATCAGGAATGTAGGAAGGTGTTGGTAACCCTTCATCTGCTAAATAGGATCCTAGTAAAGTAAACAATAAACAAGGATCATTCAGAGCAAGAAAGTGAGCTTTTTGCTCAAATGATCTGGGTAATTGGCTTAACAATTTTAATTATTTTTTCATGTAAATATATTTGATGTTGGATAGAATACTAGCATATTTTTGAGTTTCCACTTTAGTACTAAAATACAGAAAATTGTGATGATACAAAAAGAGATATGAAGCCGTTCTCCACATAGTTCATACATAGTGGACTAAAGGGTATATTATATTTATTAAATGAGAAATGAAATCAAGACTCACTAATCAGGCTAGATGGTGTTGCACAATGGCCAAAGTAGAGGGAATTCTAGATTTCCCAGCAAAATCCATGAGGTGATTACTTTATTATTTAATTGTTAAATTAGTTAACATTTAAAATAACCTCAATTTATCCTGAAGCAGAAGTCTGAAGCAGGGAAAATGTATTTCTTTCTCTCCATAGAGAATATATTTTGAGAACATTAAGAAATAAAAAATAGTTTCCTGCAGATTGATCATGTATTTTTAAACAACACCAAATTAAAATACTTCAGTGACTCTTGTTGCTCTTAAAATAGACTAACATATTTAGTATGGTTTAATAAGGTTCAACTCAGTCTGGCCCCTATCTTCTTCTCAAACAATAGTTTCTCAGCCAATTGTATTAAATACTTTTCTTGATCTCTACTGAGCACATCCTGTTCCCTTTATCACATATGCTTTGCTTTTTGCCTAATCAATTCCTATTCCTCCGTCAAATATTGCTTCCCCAGGCAGGTCTTTTCTTTTCTTTTTTTTTTTTTTTAAATTTTTTTATTGAATGATAACTATGTACATTAATACACTTCTGGGGTACAGTGTGGGGTTTTCACATGCAATCTGAAATACTTCCATCATAGGCAGGTCTTTTCAATGCCCCTTTAGGTTCTCAGAGCATCAGGAGGATAACTTCAAATTCGACATTGTGCGTATGATAATTTAGTTCCTCTGTTTTGCTTACTATAGCATGAGATCTATATTTCCCCCCCCGGAGAGGGGGTCACATGTAGCCTGATTTATAGTGCTTGACATAAAGTGGGTTTCTAATACAATTAATTGAACATACTATTTTACGTGTAATATAGAAAGAAGCCAGGTTCTGAAGATCACAAGACCACAACATTTATTTAATGATTCTATTTCTATGAGATGTTCAAAAAAAGAAAATCTGCAGAAAACCAAAGTAGATTTTTTTTTTTTTACCTCGAGCTGAGGGAAGAAATGTGAATTAACTATTAATTTACAAAAGGGACCTTACTGGAATCATGAAAATGTTCTAAAACTGGATTAAGGTGAGGGTTGTGGGATTTGGTAAATTTACTAAAAATCATTGAATTGGGCATTTAAAATGGGTGAGTTTTATGTTATATAAAGTATACCTCAATAAAGGTATTTTTAAAAATGTTCACTGTGGGGCAGCACCTGTGGCTCAAAAAAGTAGGGCACCAACCCCATATGCTGGAGGTGGCGGGTTCAAACCTAGCCCCTGGCCAAAAACTGCAAAAACAAAAACAAAAAGTTCATTGTGGTCTGGCTTTTTAATTAACCATGACATAATCCCATTTAGTAAAGGTAATTTGTGTCTATCTGGAAAGACCCATCTCAGTGCTTCCCACAGATTCTCTTCTCTGGGCCTGTGCTTCACAGTCTGCATCTGAAACTTTCTTTGGACTTCCTGGACTGCCAAAACCACTTTGCCCATCTGGCAGAGGGCATGGAAGCCACTGGGCATAAACTCTGACTTGTAATATATGTTCTGTATTAGGCTGAAGGCAACTTCCCAGGATCTATTTCTGAAAATGTACCTTCTACATATGTTTTCTTTTCCTTTCTTGCTTCCTGGATGTAGATTGAACAGGTTCGGGAGTTCTTTAATAAATTTCTTGCACATGAACCTGCATCTCAGGGACTGGTAGAACCTGACCCAAATGCTGAACTTTTCATAAGTGCCTGCTTTGAAGATTTTTTGAAGTTTCAAAAAGAATGTTGAACAATTGACATTATCTTAGTACATCACGCTCTCTTACAAGTCCCAGACTTCTTCACATATTCTTTCATCTGCTGGGGATGGCTTAGAAAGTTCTTTCTGCCCCCTTTCTCTTAGAAACATTTCAGATCCCAGTTAGACGTTACCTTCAGTCAAGGAAGCTTCCTTTTAACTTCTAATATAGAGTGTTTCACCTTCTGACTCATATTATCCTATGCTTCCATTTTCTCTCCTTCTCAACTGCATAAATCTGAGAGCGAAGATTTTATCTTTTATTTCTAGCTCCTCAGTGCTAGTAAAATGCCTAAATATAGTAGGTATATGATTAATATTTATTGATTCATAATAATTTAGTAATCTATATTTATTAATATGAAATACAATATAAGAAATAAATGTAAATGTAAGATGTTGCAGAGCCATTTGTATACAGATGTAAATTATCTCTTATAAAATTATCTGTATTTATACATGTATTTGAAAAATAACTACTAGTGGTTATGTCTATGTATTAGAGTTCATTTATAACTTTGTGATTAATAATTTAATCTTGTGTGACAACTTTCCTCAGTTGAATATTTAATGCAACAAAAGAAAGAAAGAAGAAAGGGACATAATGAGTAAGTTTAAGAATTTACACTTTTATTTATTTCCAGAGCAGAGCGTGATGTTGTTGTTCTAGGTGCTAATATTGATGTTATTCTACCTTTTCAGCTTAAAAATAAGATTGACTTCACAAACCACATCATTTAGCTATTTTTTTTTTAAATAAATGAAGCAGTTCAAAAAATTCTGGACAGTTGTTACAGGTCACCAAATAGAAATCAAGAAATGTACATTCATTCTTTTTGTTATTGTTGTTGTGAGACAGAGTCTCAAGCTGTCACCCTGGGTAGAGTGCCATGGCATCACAGCTCAGAGAAACCTCATACTCTTAGGCTTAAGTGATTCTCTTGCCTCAGCTTCCCAAGTAGCTGGGACTACAGGTGCCTGCCACAATGCCCAGCTACTTTTGGTTGTAGTTGTCATTGTTGTTTGGCAGGCCTGGGCTTGATTTGAACCCGCTAGCTCCAGTGTATGTGGCTGGCACCCTAGCCACTTGAGCTACAGGTGCTGATCCCATACATTCATTCTTTATTGGATGAAAATCACACAATGGCTCTAGAATTGTGTGTGAATTTTTATTTTCATTCTCCAGGCTTGGCAGTGGATATAAAACAGGCCATTTAGCATATATTGAGAGAGATGTGTGTATATGTGCTATTGCATGCAGATATTTTGTTACATTTACTTAAGATTATTGCTAATTCTGAGAAGTCTAACTGGTTGCTATATGAATAATCACTATGCTGCCTTATTTCTATTATTGTTGAATAACACCAGTCTGGTAGAAGGCAACATAAAATCATAAAATGCCATAAAGCTGAAAACTAGAACAAAACAACCCAGAATTCTAAGAACTGACTAATGGCAAAGTCTCTAGAGTTCACTTTGGCAGATGATGCCTAAAATGCTCATTCTTGTGAAATGCTCTTTTTTAGAGCATTTCCGCTGGGGCACATATGGCTTCACTAGGTAAACATTTTTACTTTACGTGTTGGACTGTCAATCCACAAATGTCACATTTCCAACATCACTGAACTCTTTGAAAGTAACAATAATAGTACAAAAGAAGGCAGAGAAGTTGTCACTTCTATTTGGGAGAATAAAAGATGTAGATCTCATGTTGGCACAGAAGATTTTCCTCTTGGGTTTTAAACTGCAGCATAAGAAAAATCAACAAATCACGGAATAAAAGCTGTAGTTCTCATCCTTTATTTATTTTTTTCCTTTCCCTTTCCTCTGTTTTACTTTTCTCTTCTTCATTCTTTTTCTTCTCTGTCATGTGTCTGTCCCTCCTCTCCAACTTTTTCTTCATCTGGTTTCACCTGTTCTCCACATTTTTCTCTTTATTTTCTCTCCTCTTTCCTTTGCTTTTATTCTTCTTTATTTTTAAGGCTGCCTTCCTTCCTTCCTCCTGTTGTCCTCTTTTTTTCTCCTCCTCCTTCCTCTTCTTTTGATTTGTATTATTGAAAATGTTGTATTAAAACTCTGTATCATCAAGAAAAGTTTTCCAGATAATCAACTAGCATTTGGGAAAGGATGTTATCTTACAGGACAACAAATATTACCACTTAGAAAATTTAAGACAGAATTAGTCTGTTCAAGAGAAAGTTGGAGATACAGAATATTAACCAGCAAATGATGTGTTGCTAATTTGATGACTTCATTGAAATGCCAGTGAGCATAGTGAATGCAATTGATTTAATAAGCCCAGTTCTCTGTTCAAACCTCTGTATATTTAAAAGCATATAAACCTTGACCTCATGTCAAATCTATTGAATTAAAATACCTTGGGTTGATCCAGGTTATGAATATACTTAAAAAGTGCCATGAGTGATTGTAATATCCATTCTTTTTTAAATATGAGCCTTTATACCCTATGTTGAATAAGTCAAAGTGAAGAACATATAACTTTTTCCTGATGTTTCATTCCAATAATTAACATAACCAGAACATAATCAATCATTATTCTAAGACTAAACCAGGTAAACTAAGAATTTTCCTCATTCTAATCCCCTTGTCTGACTCATCTGGGCAAGAATAAAAATCTTTGAGTCCACTGAACCTTATTCTCCTTTTCTTTCTACTATATGTTTACTTTTCTAATCAATTGAATTCAACTTCAAGTACATTGCTTATCATCCAGAAGATCTATATACCCTGATGGCAATGGTTTCAGTGCTTCCATTCACTGAAGTATGGCCCCGTAAAGTATTTTTCAAACTTTGATATGCAAATAACCAAAGAATTTTGTTAAAATGCAGATAAGGAGTCAGTAAATCTGTAAAACCTAAGGTTTCTTTTTTCTAAAAGGTTGCCCCTTTATGCAGACATTCTTTAACCCTGGACCACTTTTTTGAGTAGCAAAGGTCAGAGGTAATCACCTATTTTCTGTTCTACTCCCTATATTTACCTACTCAGTTAAATTTTTGCATTCTATGCCAGGTCATTTTTGAACAGCTAACATATGACTCATGTTCTGACATCTGTTAAAAATAGTAAACACATAATAAAGCATAGCTTCCTCTCTTAAGGACAAACTATAATCTAGTTAGAATAAGTAACTCTAAATGTTAACTTGATGGCACATGACTAACTTGTCATGTGATGATAATGACAGGTTGAAGTTAGCTCAATTACATTATTATGAATCAACTAGTAAATAGAAGCTTGTGATTGCCTGTTGAGGTTTAGAAAAGGGCAAAGTTGCTAAGTTTGGGGGCAAGCCATGAAAAATAGATATATGAAAGATGGTTATGGTTGAGATAGCAAGAATAACATTTTAAAATTGATGAAGATGGAAAGCATTCATACCTGGACTTATTTTCCTAATCACTATGGACTCATTGAAAACAGAGAAAATCCCTATTTAATGTCTGCTTTCCCCAATGCATGTTCTGTGCTTTATGACACAGAGCAGAGGAGGGAATGCACATCTGTCAAATTGTACATAGCAAATGAAGTGAGAGGACATAATACGGCTGGAATGATTAATCAGATGAGTGACAGATTTATTTGGAAAGATTGTAAAATGACCGAATAGGTACTGAGATGATAAGAATAACATTCTGGGGACAAACTTGATTAATCTATTGCTGTGTGTGTGTTTTAATAAAGGATAAAAAAGGGTCAGTTCAGAATATTTAGTAAGACCTAAAAGTTTTCAAGAGAAGTGTTTGATGTGGCATTAAGTTTAGGAACATCTAGTCTTCTGACAGAAAAGATAAATTGGAAGATAATGAATATGAATATAAAAACTAAACTTTCATGCAGTGACTTTCTCTACACTGCAGGGTGTCCCAGATGAGCTTGCATTATTAAAATAAAAATACGTTCAAAACACAATTAAGCTTAATTGGTTTTAATTACAAGTAAAGATGTTGATATTGGATAATATTTTCAGTTTGGTGGTATTAATATTGGAAAGGGATTTAAAAATTTTTGGTAAACCCCATATCTACACATATACTCTATGTTTAGAATAATTCAACTATATTATAATATCCACTAAAATAAAATTTTATGAGTCAAAAAGTAGTGTATTTGTCAAATGACTTGAACATGATTATTGACCTAATTAGAGACTAGATCATTAATTTTAAATGATTAAAATATTTTCTTATTCAGGGACAGTTGACTCATGTTGAGAACATTTAATAGCAAAATGGCATCATATCTGTGCCTTTAAAGAAGTAGTTTGTGTCCCTGATAAGTCGATTCAATTTTTTTCTTTTATAAGGTAAAAAAATAATTTGCATCTTACCAAATATTTGTGGGCTGATAACTCATTCTGTCCAAGATCCTAGAGACTCTTCCATTATATGTCTGGGCAGTGGAAATGGAGACAACATAAAATCTCCAAACACATGGACTGTTATTTTAAAACATGCAGATGATTGCTTGCAGAGAGCCACAGGAAGCCACAGTAAAATAAAATCAATTCGGTATTTCAGCAATATGACAGATGCAGACATATTTCAAGGAATCATATATCTCTTCTACCCTATATCAGCTGTTAGGTAGAAAGTAAAAATTGTGTTAACAGAGAGCTTTTATGATAGGCTCTAATCATAGTTAAGATATTGAAATTTTCAAGACTAGCCTGAGCAAGAGTGTGAAATCTCATTTGTACTAAAAACAGAAAAAAAAAAAAAAAGAAAGAAAAGCAAAAGCTAGCCAGGTGTAGTAGCAGGTGCTTGTACTCTCAGCTACTTAGAAAGCTGAGGCAAAAGGATTACTTGAGCCCAATAGTCTGAGGTTGCTGTGAGCTATGATGACTACATGGCACTCTACTCAGACAGAGTGAGACTCTGTCTCAAAAAACAAGTTAAAAAATTAGTATTTTTAAAATCTTAGTTTTATAACTAAACATCAAATGTATTAGGTAACAATTCACTGAAACCTGTAATTGTTATATTTGTTATTTTGATTAAAAATTGGTTAATACCTATGAATTAACAAACCTTACATGCATACCAATGATAAATAAAACACATAATTTAATTTGATTTCAAAACTATTGCTTCAGTGGTGTATAAATCTCACAGATATTTAGCTTCACAAAATATTTGACTTTACACTGTGTTATGACTCCTAAAATCAAGGGTTAACATAATAAGGTGCCTTGACATCTGGTAAAATGGAGAGGGCTGCGAATGGTCTGCCCTCAGGTTCCCCTCCCAACTCTGTTCTCATAGATAAGGTCCTCAGCCTAAAAACCCTCTTATTGTCCATGAGTGGCAGGTTTCAGTTCCTTGCCAGCCCACAGAATTATGCAAACTAGCCAATAAATGTTTCCATGGTAGTCAGGGTGATGGTAACCAGGCAACACCTCACTCTCTTGATACTACAGAACCCGCCTCTCATAGCCCCAGGTTGTTCACTCTGTCTCCAGGCGGAATGCTCTTGAAGCCCCATGTAGCATGTAGTGTTGCTTTGCCCCAGGTTATGAATGTGACAGATAAACTGTTGTTGACCTCATTTTTCCAGCTTTGGGGGCAATGTGTTGGTTTATCACCATAACATCAGAGCAGAACTCCATTCTCACTAATAGGGCTAATAAGAAGCGATTAATATATTCACAATAAGCTAATTGTAACAGTCTGGCTATGACATAAAAAGGAGAGGGTGGGTGAGGTCTACCTCAGGTCTAGGCAAGAAGAATGTACATTGTCTCTAAAGAATTCAAAAATGGTGATAAAACTGAGTGAAAGCAGGCCTGTTTTATCACCAGGCATTGGTAGTGTCAGTGGTAAAATTCTCTCTGATGAGGTGGACCACCCTCTTTCCCATCCCTATTTCTCACTGTACACAGAATAACTAGTGCATTATGAGCTTATCTCATAGAAAAGATCACTAGTGAAGAGAGGTAATTGCAGTAAAACGTGACAATGTTTGAGAATTTGCTTCTAGCCCCAAGTTTGAAAACCTTCCAGAATGTAGATCGCCTCCTGATGTCTGCACATATGCTGTCTGTCACTTTGTGTCATGTTAAGGATCAAAATGTGTTTTAAGGGCGATTGTACTCTAGGTGAAGCAGAGTGTTACCAAAAGCTGAAAACAAGCTCTGTGGGAAATATGATCAGCAATGTTCTCGAAATATTTGAAAAGAAGATGTATATTCAAAGATTGTACAGCTATCAATCAACCACCCCAAATCAACAGGTAAGCCACTCACCAAATTTGAAGGTAAAAACACCTGAAATAAAAGCCATACAAGTGCCTTTAAAAAATTCCAAAAGATACAGTATTTCATGACTTATTCAAATGCAGCCACATTAAAAGCATTAAATCTTGAGTACAAAGGACAGAGCACAAATCCCATTTCCATCATATGTTTGTTGACTCACCTAACCAGGTCCCTTACATGATTATTTGGAACACTGAGTAGAATTACTTCAAAAAAGAGTGATGCTTGATATAAAGGTGTAGTACCTGGCTCTCGGTAAAGTGGAGATTCTATTAGTTTATTATTTAAAGGCACCATGCCCTAGGGCTGGGTGTGTGGGGGTATGCACACACTCAGTCACTAGAGAACATCTGTCAAACCATCAAGATTGTTAAGGAATAAAAAAGACAAAACACACCATGCAAAATATTTGGGGGTAAAAGGTAGAGAAATGACAAGGTACTTGTGTAACTGTGGAGATTCTGTAGAAATTAGTAATAAGGCAGTTGGTTTTAAATTCCTGAAGGACAATGATTTGTAACAGGGATTTGACTGTCCAGCCTGGAATGGCTGTTGCTATATAAAAAGTAAAGGTAAAAGCCAAGCATAGGTAGAAGGGCCCTATTGTACCTGAAAGATAAAGAAGGCTCATCTACTCTAAGTACGGTAGGAAGAAAGTAAAGGGGCAAATCTGAAACTTATTTTGATTATAATTTTGACCAGACCTGGAACCAATTCAGAGTAAGATTTGAGAAATAGGGTAAGTGTGTGTTGTCCTCTATAAGTAGCAAAAAATATCAAGTGTCTTAAAATCTCCTGTTAACGCATAGAAAGAAATGTGTAATAGTGACAAGGGAGAGAGATTATTAGCATGACAGTAGAGATTCTATATTTTCCTCTTGCAGATTTAAGAGAGCAAATTAAACTCTTGAAAGAAGAAGTCATTGTTAAGCTCAATTCTATGGGACAAAAACAAATCCACAGTGTGGTAGCCCATGCCAGTCACAAGGAGCAAGGTAGAATGAATCTCTGCTAGATTTGTTTAATTTCCAAATTACACATTGAAAGTTATTGCCATTTTTCACTTGAGTCAAATTAACTTAAATTAGTTGGCAAATTATGTAATAAGAATGACATTTTCAATTGCTTTTCAACATTTTAAATAAATAGAGATGGCAAGCTGAAAATGTATGTCTGACATCTTTTGCAACAAGGAGTGAGTTTGTTGGGAGGAGGTTAAGTTTGTCAAGGCAGGAATGGAAGACACATTTTGTCTAAGACAAGATATGGAACAGATGGTTCCGTGTCTTTGAAAATGAGAGACTATAATAATGTGAGGAAAAGTATGCCTTTTTGAGCAGCACCTGTGGCTCACTGAGTAGGGTGCCAGCCCCATATACTGAGGGTGGCGGGTTCAAACCCCGCCCCGGCCAAACTGCAACAAAAAAATAGCCAGGCGTTATGGTGAATGCCTATGGTCCCAGCTACTCAGGAGGCTGAGGCAAGAGAAGCTCAAGAATTGGAGGTTGCTGTGAGCTGTGATGCCACAGCACTCTACCAAGGGCAACAAAGTGAGACTCTGTCTCTTTATAAAAAAAAAAGTATGTCTTTTTAAATGATATATAAGCCAGTTAATAACTGACTGCCCATTCTGAAATGACTGATGTAAAATTCTCACATTAAATCAACAGAATTTGTAGCAGTATTTAATAAATTAATTCTAAGATAAGAAAGAGAGGAAATTGAATGGCTGATTAAGCACAGTGACTAAATATTGAAATGATTTGTTCACTTCTACGAGTTTTATTTTGAAAGCTGGGAATATTTTAGTATACTGTATATAGATGTAGAGGGAAATTATACTGAAAGCCTCTCAGAATGTTTAGAAAACCTTTAATTACTAAGTTTGGCTCAGCCTCATTTAAGGGGTAGGAGGAAGACATGTGGTTGGTACAAGGGAGGATCTTAACTTTACCCTGACCTAGAAGTGGAGGAGACACAATTGGGAGACTGTGAGGATTTCACCAACAAGGAGGACCCCAGCAGGAGAAATGTGAATGATTTATACAAGGAAGTTTCAAGGACTTTCATTGAAAATCATTACTTTCTTAAAGATAGCATATGGAGAAGGATAATATTTTAAAATATAAGAGCATGTTTGAAGGAAATATCACAGTGGAAATAAACCATATACTTTCTTATTTGCTTAGGTTTATAAATAATAACAGATAAAAATAAAATTATATATTATGTAGATTTCTGTGTATGTGTGTGTATTCCTGGTTTACTTTGCAATATTCTGTTATATTAGAATTGTTTTGTCACATTAGCTGTTGTGTCAAAATGAATTTAATTTCTTCTTTTTCAAAAAAATTAAGTACTTTAACTTTTGCTTTTTGGTTTAAAATAGAAACTAGCATCTGAAGAATCACCATAAATATTGGTATATGTGAGCTCTTAGTAACAAGAGTCATGGAAGTATAGGAGGACAGTGAGCATTAAAGTGTACTCAGACAGTGAGGGTGCTCCCAAATCACAGTAAGTTTGGCTATGTACATGTGATGCAAAATGTGTGTCTAACTGTTGAAACAGAATAATAAATTATTATTATTTCCTTTTGGTTAGTTGGTTGGTTGGTTTTTTCTGCCACGGCAGAGAAGCATTTAGACTCTTGAGGAAGAATTTGCTATCAGCAGCAACCAACACGTCTTTATTAACATAGCCAGAAAGCCAGTATCAGACTTATCGCCCAGGGGGTGATCATCTGTAGCTTAATTTTATAGCCGCTCTTAGAAAGAGCATGAAACCGAAGCCAGAAAATTGACAGTAGTTTTTTTTTTTCTTTTTTTTCTGAGCCTACAAATTGCATTTGTTGAGTAACATACTTGTGTAAGTATGTAAGTAGTTTGAAAGCATGAAAAATGCACCAAACACATTCAGGACTTTCTACCTCAAGTAGCAATACAAGATGACTTGAACAAGTTACTATGACAAGTTATTGTTACATTTCAATAGGTAGACATGTTTGCAGGTGATTAATGAGGAAATGGTTAATGACATCGATTATTTTAATTCTTCAAGAAAGGTATATGCTATTGATTCAGTTTAACTTGAATTGTGAATCAGTGACTAAAACATTATAAATGTATTATAAAGAATGGATGTTATTGCTTTTGGACAAAATATATAATGTGAAAATCCATTAAGGTATTGTAGATTTTTAGAACACGGACAGAATATTAGGAAAGACCTGAATTTTAATACCCAAACCTTACTTGCTAGCAGTGTGAATATTAACTGAGTTATAAGAAAAATTTTTAGCTTCAGTTTTCCCTTTATTGCATTAGAAAGCAGAAAGAACTGGAGAATTATCCCTTAAGTGTATTATGAGAAATGAAAACAATTACTTTTCTCCCAACTTTCCCTAGATCTTTCTAATCCTCAATTATTTTACCCACATAATTTTTTTCCAGATTTTTCCACTTGAACTTTGAATATATTTAAGATGTTGTACTAATTACAAAAAATTAGAGAAATAACACATTGATCTTTCTTCTCAAATATCTCATCTGTCTAAATTTGTTTAATGACATTTCTAATCTGACATTGCCAAATCTGTAAACTTAAACTTCTATGTTTTATATTTTCTACCTTTTTATAGTCTTATCTCCAAATTTAAATGGGTTCAGGGTTCACCACCAATTCTTTTAGCTTGGTTTTATTTATTTCTCAGTTATCACCAACAGGGCTTGAATGTGAGTCTATGTTTTTCTCCAAAAAAGTCTCATATGCATAGGGTGGCACCTGTGGCTCAAAGGAGTAGGACGCCGGCCCCATATGCAGGAGGCAGCAGGTTTAAACCCAGTCCCGGCTAAAAATTGCAAAAAAAAAAAAAAAAAAAAAAAAAAAAGTCTCATAGGCATTGTAACTAAGAGTCTTCTCCCTGCCTGCATGGAAAATATCAGTCTTTTACCTTTAGGCATAGATACAAAATTCTTAGCCAACATATTTTTTCCATTAGTATTGTCACAAAAATTTCAAGACTCTTTGGTCATTGGATTTGATACAGGGAAAGTTAAAGGTTGCATTGTAATCCTCTATTATAGTTTGCCTAGCAAGAAATTAAAAACCAAATACCTAGAGGACCAGTAATATGTCATCAATTAAGAAAGCTGTCAAAAATATGACAGTAAAAAGAATAACAGGGTCATATTGAGATAGTTCATAATTACATAATTATATTGTTAAGGAAAAAAATAACAATTTTATCTTTACTAAGACATTATAAAAGATGATAAACTTCTTAATAGTCTTCATGCACACACAAAAAGACAAATTAGATTAAAGAAAAACCCAACAAACCAAAAAGCATGATGAGCGTCATTGAAAAAAATCCTGAACAACACATTAAATAAAATTCTATACTATATTTGAAGAGTAATGAAGAACAAGGATCTATGTCAAAAGTGATTTCATTTCATGGATGATATTGATCAAAGTCTTTTTTTTTTTCAGTTTTGTTGCCAAGGCTGGGTTTGAACCCACCACCTCCAGCATATGGGGCCAGTGCTCTACTCCTTTGAGCCACAGGCACCACCCATTAATGTCTTATTATTAAATTAATGTATTATAAACATTCAAAGTGTTAATATCTTTATTATTTAAAATTAACAATAAAAAGCTGACTTATTATATTTATGTGACACAGTTACTTGAGTATTTACAAGAAAATTTGAATGTCTGTAGCTTAGAAATAAATGCTAAAAGTTAAAATAATCCGTGTTTTCAATTTTAAAAAATATTAATAAAGATATATCCAAATGAAAAAAATTATAGAATCATATTGAGCCAGGTTGAGGGTCTGCAGGATGGAGAGGATGCTAGTCCAAGGAATAAGGAATGGCTTTATTGAGAAGAAAAGAGCAAAGAGAGGAGGCTAATCAAAAGCCATGAAACCTTCACACAGTTTCATGAGGCTTTTATTACCCTTTATCAGTAGGGTTGGAATGTAGGAAGGGCTACATGAAGTTACATGTGCCACCATGTAAAGGGAAAAATAGAAATTAACTTCTATTAATGTTAATAGAAGTGCATCTGTATATATAATAGAAATGATTCACTTGCAAATTAATTTCAGTGAATAGAATAAATCGCATTATGACAGTTTCATAGTTTATTCATTAATAAAAATCTAAATTAGTTATTAATAAAGTAATTAAAATTTGAAACTGAAAAGAGTTGAAATTTGGTAAAGAAATAACTCACTTTATCATGGACAATGAAATGCTCTACCACCATTTCTTTCCTTTGTTGTCTATCCATTCATTCATTCCTTTTCCCCTTCTCTCTTTTTTCCTTTTCTCCTTTTGTTTTTTCTTCCAGATCCTATTAATCTTCAAAACTATCTTATAAAACTTATTGCCTATTTATTATTATAGTATTTTTATTTTCTGATCTATAAAGCAGACAGTATCACCATAGTAATATTTCTACCTTTGATCTCCTTCCAAAGGAGGATTTTCCCTTGCCTGTGTTCCTTAGTATGTCTCCAGCTAGAGTAAATGCATTGTTTTTCCCTAAAAACCTACAGTGACAAATTTGACCTAAATTATATTTTAATCAAAGCAACCCAAGCGCTGCTCATTAACCCATAGATGGAATAGATGGATTAATCGACTGTGGTATATATATACCATTCAAGTACAACCAATACTGAGATAAATAAAATAATTTTATTTATCTTGGTATTAATTTAGTACTGTCACATAGAAATTTCACTGGACAAAGTTAAATAAGCAATAAAGACTTTACTCAGGTGAAGTGTTGTGGCCAAGGTGGGAGACTCATTTGAGGCCAGGAGTTTCAGAAGAGCCTAGACAACATGGTAGAATTCTACCTGGACCTCTCACCACTAAAACAAACAAACAAAAAATTAACTCACAATGGATAAAAGATTTAAATCTAAGACATAAAACAATAAAAATCCTAGAAGAAAGTGTGGGGAAAACTTGATATTATTGGCCTGGGGAATGATCTTTATGAAGAAGACTCCACTGGCAATTGCATCAACATGAAATAAATAACTGGGACTTAATTAAGCTAAAAAGCTACTGCACAGCTAAGGACACAGTAATTAAAGCAAACAGACAACCTTCAGAGTGGGAAAAAATATTTGCATGTTATGAATCTGAAAAAGGGTTGATAACCAGAATCTACAGAGAACTCAAATTGATCAACAAAAAAAGAGTCAACAATCCCATCTATCATGGGACAAGACATATGAACAGAACCTTCTCTGAAGAATACAGATGAATGGCCAACAAACACATTAAAAAAATGTTCATCCTCCCTAATTATCAGAGCACCTCAAGTTATCACATAACCCAAATGAGAACAGCCCACTTCACAAGCCTCCAAAGCTACAACAGATGCTGGCTTGGATGTGGAGAGAAAGAGAACATTTTTGGTGGGACTGCAAACTAATACAGAAAGAAAGAAGTCTGAATAATCCTCAAAGAACCAAAAATAGACCTTCCAGTTGATCCTACAGTCTCATTGCTAGGTATCTATCCAGAAGAAAAATAATCATTTTACCCCATAAGGACATATGCACTAGATTATTTATTGCAGCTCAATTCATAATCACCAAGATGTGGAATCAACCCAAGTGTCCATCAACACACATATGGATTAATAAACTGTGGTGACATATATCATGGAATACTATTCAGCCATAAAGAATGTGGAGACTTTACATCTTTTGTATTAACATGGGTGGAAGTGGAGAATATTTTCCTTCAGTAAAGTATCATAAGAATGGAAATTCAAGTTTCCCTTTTTTCTAATGTACTCAAAATTAATATGAAAGCAGCAGAACAACTATTTCCAACCAGTATGCCACAGCACACTCTTGTGCTGTAAAAGGATTTTAGGTGTGCTGAAAAAATTTTTGAATATAATTAATTAAATTATTTTCCAAAGAAGTTAAAAGTATAGTATAAGTTAAGTATATTCCTTCTTTTACTCTTTTTGTTTTTGATCAACATACTTTAAGTATGCTGCAGAAGTTTAGCTATAAGTTCAAGTGTGTCATGAGATAAAAAAAGGTTGATGAACACTGCAGTAGAGGAACAAATACATGCCCACACAAGAGAAAAAGACAATTAAACTTAAATGGTAGGAGGAGGGAGTAAAGGGGAAGAGGGATTGGGAATGGTGTGCTCTCAACTAACAGTAACAATATAAGGGTATAAAGCACATGTCCTGGCGGAAGGAAGGGGCACAACTACAGCTTGAACTTTACCTAACAAATGAAAACAATGTAACCTAAATGTCTGACCCCTCATATTAACCTGAAAAAAAAAAAAAAGTACAAACATATATTTAAAAACAATAGCAGAACCCCAGCTCTACAACAAAATTATCTGACCATGGTGGCATGTGCCTGTTGTCTCAGCTATTTGGGAAGTCTTGAGACCAAGAGTTCAAGGCAGCAATGATCATGACATTTGCACTTCAACCTGGGCCATGGAGCAAGACCCTGTCTCAAAAAACAAAGAAACAAGTACCCAACTTTTTTTTTAAGGCTGTTACAATGAAGGAGAGAAAACAGAACTCAATCTGAACTCAATGCTGCTGAAAGAAGGGCATTTAAACACTGGGTTGAAGGAACACAAAAGTAGGGAAGGATATTAGCAGGAAGGTTAATCAATAGCATATGTAGAGAACATTGAGTTATCCCTGAATTTGAAATTATTTTTTCTCTATGATTAGGCCTTCGGTTTTTCCTAATTAGTGTACTTATGCTAATAATCCCTGAGAGACTGGGAGATGAGTGACTACCTTCCTTGATTTCTCAAGGATCTGGATGTCCCTGGGTTGTAAAACTGGCTAGAGACTTTAAAAATATATATGTATGAAAGAGGCAGAGAAAAAAATTACAATTACAAGTTTTCTAAAGTAAATGCTCCATGAAGAAAGAGGTGAGGGATCAAAGACAGGTAGAAGCTTATCTAAAGCTTAGTCAAGCTGATGGAGATATTAAGGCCTTCTGTTCATTCCCCCAAAATGAAACTACATATTTCAATAAATTTTTGAGGGACTATATGAAATTCACATTAACATAGGGCTTGGGATTTAAATAATGCTCAATAAATATTATTATAATTATTTTTGAAACCGTAAACATTCTATTAATTTGGAGCTCCACTTTCATGGATATGTCTCATTTGTAAACAAAACTTATTATATGTAGACTTAATATACAGAACAGCATTATACATTCTGCTCAACTTGAGTTCCTATATCAAAAACATTATTTAGTTAGGAGAAAATAACTAAATTAACAAAAAATTTTTAAAAACCCTAATGGATCAACAAACTGTGGTATATGTACACCATGGAATACTATGCAGCCGTAAAGAAAGATGGACACTTTACGTCCTTCATGTCCACATGGATGGAGCTGGAAAATGTTCTTCTTAGCAAAGTATCACAGGAATGGAAGAAAAAGTATCCAATGTACACACCCCTATTATGAAATTAATTTAAACTTTTTTGTATGAAAGCTATAACCTAATAACAACCTAAGGATATGGGGGGGGAGGGAGGGGGAAGTGGGTGGAGGGAGAGGGATTCAAGGGTTCACTTCTGTGGTTCATCTTAAGGGTACAAGTGAATCTTTCTATGAGTAGAATATGAACGTTTTAACACAATAACTAAGAAAGTTACATGAAGGCTATGTTAACCAGTTTGATGGAAGTGTCTCAGATCGTGTGTGAAAGCACCACACTGTACCCCTGAAGTGCATCAAT
>CAUYQV010070221.1:0-15479 GCA_963574575.1 Galagoides demidoff
TTAATGAGAGATCAGACAGATAATTCCAGGAATGTAAACTTGGTTTATACTGGAAAAGAATAACTGTTGGCTCAGTGCCTATGGCTCAAATGGCTAAGGCGCCAGCCACATACACCTAAAGTGGCAGGTTCGAATCCAGCCCGGGCCCACCAAACAACGACAGCTATAACCAAAAAAAATAGCCAGGCGTTGTGGCGGGCGCCTGTGGTCCCAGCTACTTGGGAGGCGGAGGCCGGAGACTCGCTTGAGCCCAGGAGTTGGAGGTTGCTGTGAGCTATGCCGTGACACTCTACCCAGGGGGACAGCTTGAGGCTCTGTCTTAAAAAAAAAAGAAAGAAAGAAAAAGAAAAGCATAACTGTTTAATTCCTACATTAATAAAATAAATTAAGGCACATGGTATATGCCTATAATTCCAGCACTTTGGAAGGCCAAAGTAGGAGGACTGCCTGAGCCTAGGAGTTCAAGTCCAGCCTGAACAACATAGTGAGACCTTGTCTCTAAAAAAAAAAAAAAAAAATAGAAAAATTAGCAGGGCATGGTGGCAGTAATCCCAGCAACTTGGGAGCCTGAGGCAGTAGGATCCTCTTGAGCCCAGGAGTTTGAGGTTACTGTGAGCTATGATGATGCCACTATACTCTAGCCCAGGCTATTTAGAGAGAGAGACTGTCTCTAATGAATTAATGAAATTAAAAGTGGAAGACTATGTAATCATCTCAGTGGTAGTCAACATCTTCAGGTGAAAACTCTTAGCAATCTAGAATAGAAGGAAACGTTTGGGTTTTATAATCACTCCCATTGTCTAGAAAGATCATATCAAATTGAAAATCATTAGAAGTTTTTCCATCAAAGTCAAGTTCAAGACAGGCAGAGCAGTTACCTCTGTTTTTCCATATCCTGCTAGAAACCCTGGTAAAAGATGGAATAAGATGAAAAAAAAGATGGTATAAATATTGGAAAGTAAACTAAACTATCCTGTGAGTGAAATGACTTACTTAGAAAAATCCACGGGCTTGGCGCCTATGGCTCAATAGGCTAAGGCGCCAGCCACGTACACCTGAGGTGGCGGGTTCGAATCCCCAGCCTGGGCCCGCCAAACAACGATGGCTGCAACCAAAAAATGGCCGGGCATTGTGGCAGGCGCCTGTGGTCCCAGCTACTTGAGAGGCGGAGGCAGGAGATTCGCTTGAGCCCAGGAGTTTGAGGGAGGTTGCTGTGAGCTGTGACGCCATGACACTCTTCCGAGGGTGACATAATGAAACTCTGTCTCAAGAAAAGAAAAATTCACAGAATCACTTGATAAATTATTTGAAGTTCCATACATTATCTAAGCAAAGCAAGCAGATACAGGATCAACATTCAGAACTGGCTTGGCGCCTGTGGCTCAAGTGGCTAAGGCACCAGCCACATACACCTGAGCTGGCGGGTTCAAATCCAGCCTGTGCCCACCAAACAACAATGATGGCTGCAACCAAAAAATAGCTAGGCCTTGTGGCAGGCACCTGTAGTCCCAGCTACTTGGAAGGCAGAGGCAAGAGACTCGCTTGAGCCCAGGAATTGGAGGTTGCTATGAGCTGTGATGTCACGGCACTCTACCCAGGGTGACAGCCTGAGGCTCTGTCTCAAAAAAAAAAAAAAAAATTCAGAATCAACAACTTTCCCACATATCACACTTTAGAAAACAGAAATTTTAAATCTCATTTCATTTTTGCAATATCCCACAGAAGATTTTAGCCCCATTTCACTGCTATGAAAACTGGAGTTTAACTTGACCAAAATCACACATCTTATAATTAGCAGAGAATGACTCAAATCTACCTGAGCCAAGATCCTACTTTTTTTTTTTTTGAGATAGAGCCTCAAGCTGTCCCCCTGGGTAGAGTGCTGTGACATCAGAGCTCACAGCAACCTCCAACTCCTGGGCTCAAGCGAGTTTCTTGTCTCAGCCTCCCAAGTAGCTGGGACCACAGTGCCCGGCTATTATTTTTGGTTGCAGCCATCATTTTTGTTTGGCAGGCCCAGGCTGGATTCGAACCCGCCACCTTAGGTGTATGTGGCTGGCGCCTTAGCCACTTGAGCCACAGGCACCCCCCCACAACGCCTTGTTCATTTTTTTGTTGTTGCATTTTGGCCAGGGCTGGGTTTGAACCCACCACTCTTGGTACATGGGACTGGCGCCCTACCACTGAGCCACAGGAGCCGCCTGGATACACACTTTCTAAGTGGTCATCATTTTAATATTGAGCATTGACATTGAGTCAGAGTTAAACTCAGAGGGTTTTTTTGGAGGTGTCACCTGTAAATATATCCTTTGAATATATTTGCAGGTGACAAGGGCTGTTGCTTGCTGCATCACGGTGCACAAGACCTCCCAGGCAGCAGTGCCCAGCCTGGCTGTCTACAGTAGGAGGCATTCAACAACCCCTCCTACCTTGCTGTCTCTGGATGCTGGGATGTGTGTGGAAACCACCCCTTAGGACGCTGCCTGATCACAGAGCAGTCACAGAGGACCCCCACTTTTTTCTTCTTGAGTTCAAAGCCCTAAGAGGCCCCCACACTAGAGTCAAAGGGAATGTAAAACATAGCCAAAAGGCACGTGGCTGCCAAGTTTTTCCGTTGAAGGTGACTGTTATTGGATTGCTGTGTTGATAGGTAGCAGTAGCTTGTGCACACAAATAATGGAATGTTTACAAATCTCACCTTTATAGAATGTGTGCGCCTCAGGTGGCCTGCCGTTCAGTGGTCTGTGCGCAGACCACAGCAGAGCTACAGGAGGGCCAATTCAGAGTTGCATATGGGTAAAGGGATATTTTTTTCTCTCACTTCCTTTAAAATGCCCTTATAGTACTCTTTTTTTTTTTTATTTTTTTTGCTTTATTTATTTATTTTGCAGTTTTTGCCCAGGGCCAGGTTTGAACCCACCACCTCCGGCATATGGGGCTGGCACCCTACTCCTTTTGAGCTACAGGCACCACCTATATGGTACTTTTTTTTTTTTTATGTACATTTTGTAGGTCACACTCACTGCTTTGCAAACTTCACCTGATAGTACAGATCTGAAATAAACATGAGCGTCTGATGGAACTTCTTCAGTGCTCTCCTTACCCCAGACTTGGAGCAGTTGGGCATGGAAAGCTATGGGCTCGGCGAGAGCACACCCTCAGCTTTGCTCTCAGGGTGGTGGACTGCAGACAGGCTTTTGAGGTTTTCTTTCATTCTTACTCCTTTGTACAAATTTGTCATTAAATTAAGAAAGCCTTTCTCGGGAAGTGTCTATGGCTCAAAAGGGTAAGGCGCCAGTCCCATATGCCAGAGGTGGCGGGTTCAAACCCAGCCCTGGCCAAAAACATCCAAAAAAAAAAAAAAAACCAAAATAGAAAGCCTTTCTCAGGCTCAACACCTGTGGCTCAAGTAGCTACGGCACCAGCCGCATACACCAGAGCTGGCGGGTTTTTTGTTTTGCTTTGTTTTGTTTTTGAGCTGGCAGGTTTGAATCCAGCCCAGGCCTGCCAAACAACGATGACAACTGCAACCAAAAGATAGCCGGATATTGTGGCAAGCGCCTGTATTCCCGGCTACTTGAGAGGCTAAGTCAAAAGAATCACTTGAGGGCAGCGCCTATGGCTCAAAAGGGTAGGGCACTGGTCCCATATGCCGGAGGTGGTGGGTTCAAACCCAGCCCTGGCCAAAAAAACTGCAAAAAAGAGAGAGAATCACTTGAGCCTAGCAGTTGAAGGTTGCTGTGAGCTGCATCACCACGGCACTCTAACCCAGAGTGACAGCTTGAGGCTCTTCTCAAAAAAAAAAGTCTTTCTTAGTCCCCATCATCTGGCCAGTCAGTGCCTAGGGAGCTTTGCACTTTGCACTTGCTAGGATTGGGGAGAGAAGGTGGGTGCATTGGAAGGTGGCACTTCGATTGACTCCTGCACTCTAGAAACCCACCCGCCTCCCTGCTGTGCCTCACTTCTCAGAGTGGCTTTCTTTCTGTACACTGTTAACCCAAACATGGGTCACAGAAAGTAGGTGGGTTAAGGTGAGCATGTGACTAACGCAGAGGTGATTCTTATATGGGGGCTGTTTTGTTTTGTTTTTTGAGACAGAGCCTCAAGCTGTCGCCCTGGTTAGAGTGCTGTGGCATCACAGCTCACAGTAACCTCCAACTCTTGGCCTCAAGTGAATCTCCTGTCTCAGCCTCCCAAGCAGCTGGGACTACAGGCGCCCACCACAAGGCCTGGCTATTTTTTGGTTGTAGCCATCATTGTTGTTTGGTGGGCCTGGGCTGGATTTGAACCTGCCACCTTAGGTGTATGTGGCTGGCGCCTTAGCCCCTTGAGCCACAGGCGCCGAGCCTGTTTTATTTTGTTTTGTTTGAGACAGTCTCACTGTTTACCCTTTGGCTTCATAGCTCACAGCAAGTTCAGCTCTTGGGCTCAAGTGATCCTCTTGCCTCAGCCTCTTGAATAGCTGGGACTACAGGTGCCCACCACAATGCCAGGCTTTTTTTTTTTTTTTGGCATGGGCTGGGTTTGAACCCACCACCTCTGGTATATGGGGGCCAGTGCCTTACTCCTTTGAGCCACAGGTGCCACCCATGCCCAGCTATTTTTTTAGAGACTGGATCTTGCTCTTGCTCAGGCTGGTCTCCAACTCCTAAGCTCAAGTCCACCCACATCGGCCTCCCAGAGTGCTAGGATTACAGACACAAGCCACCACTATGGGCCTGTGACTGTTACATGTTAACTAGGTTCTGAGAACTAAGTGCTGAGCATATTATTATATAATGCTTAATATAGGGGTGGTGTCTAACCTGATAGGTGGTTGTACCATGGATGCTGGATAGAATGTAACTCTTGGGATTTGAATCATACTGAAGGGCCCTTATCTGCTCATTCAAAAGATAGTTGCTGAAGTCATTATAAACTTTATAATGTGAGATGTCCTCACCTCTTCTTGGTGTGTATAAAAAGAGCACGTACTTCTTCCTTGGCAAGCTGTAATCTCAACAAGATACCTCCCAGAGTAGGAACTGGAAGTGGGCTTGCCTGAGTCTGAGAGGCAGTGATGTGGCATATTAGAATCTTAGTGGGCTTTGTGGTCAGTGAGTCTGTTTTTCATTTTCAGCTTTGCCACCATGGGTAGGATCCCCCATCTCTCACAGGCGCGTATGCATAGGTGTGACATGGAGATGGCATTTTACCTGTTACCTGGGCTGCGCTAAGGAATGGTGTTGACGTGCAGCTCAGGGCCTGGCCCTCAAAGCACCCATACATACTGTGGCACTGCACAGGGTTGTGTGCTGTTCTGTCTGCTCTGCAGTCACCATGTGCTAAGAAAGGGAGGCAGCTTCTTCAAAGACAGAGGAAAGGGCCCATGAGAGTTGGAGAGCAGGCTGGAGTTTGGAAGAAAGTAAAGTCTTACATATGAGTTTGGTGTCTTTCAGTTACTGAGGAACTAACTGAACTTTTTAATTTTTTAAAAAAGTTTAGGCTCGGCACCTGTAGCTCAGCAGTTTGGGCGCCAGCCACATACACTGGGGCTAGCAGGTTTGAAACCGGCCCCGGCCTGCCAAACAACAGTGACAACCACAACAAAAAATAGCCACGCGTTGTGGGGGGCACCTATAGTCCCAGCTACTTGGGAGAAGCTACTGAGGCCAAGAGAATCATTTAAGCCCAAGAGTTTGAGGTTGTTATGAGCTATGACGCCATGGCACTCTACCAGGGCAACATAGTAAGACTCTGTCTCAAAAAAAAAAGTTTGGAGACAACTAATTAGTAATGAGGCCAGCCCTGGCTTATATCTACAAGAAGTGAGATTTCAGAGCCAGACCCCAGAGTTAGCTAGTCCTGCTCCATGACATACAGGGGCTGTAGAGAGGATGGCCCTTGACCTCCGGGTGGACTACATGGCACAAGATTGTCCATTGGCCCATGCTGTCAAGGAGAGGAGGAAATTAGCAGATCACACACTCAGCCCACTCCCTTTGTCTAGGGAGGAGTGAGGGATAGAGAGGCACAGAACGTGTTACAGGTAGAAGTGCTGCCACAGGAAGGCCCCAGAAGGGAGAGTAGAGAGCACCTAGGTGACAAACTCAGTGCATTCTGGCCTAGGTTACAAAAGAAAATTGCCTTCCCCTCCATGGGGTGGCTTTGTTCTGCACAATTATCCAGCAATTATCTATCTCACTTCTATTTTAAAGTGGTCCCCAAGGTTTACCTCCAATCCCAAAGATTGTAGAATTTTTTTTTTTTTTTTTTGGAAAGCCAATGTTCATGATACCCTAGAGCAGCGGTTCTCAACCTATGGGTCACGAGCCACAGGAACTGTATTAAAGGACTGCAGCATTAGGAAGGTTGAGAAACCACTGCCCTAGAGGTATCCTTACTTCTGAGAAATTGCTGGGCTAGGATTAATCCAACCCAGAAATGTTTGGGGGTTATCTTTGCCCGTTCACATCTTCCTGGCTTGCCATAGTACCTCGCAGCCAGGGTCATAGATGGGATAACCATTCTTGATCAAATGGGGACACATGAGTGGAAGCCTGGTCTATTAAGAACTTTACCAAAAGCCCAGTCACTATTCCCACATTTGGGAAAGCAAACTCATCTTTCCAGTCTGGTACCTGGATTCCTTGCCCATTGAGCCAGCCACATTATGTTTAGACAGTCTGGCCCTTCCTGGGTCCTCAACCACAGCCAGGATAAACTCAAGATTTTAAGAAGCCCAGTAAGATGTCACATTTGGCAAGGAGGTGGTCTGTGAATAGTGCATGTTGGGGTCTAGTGTGTGGGTTTTTGTTACTGTTTTTTAATTGACTCTCGATTATCTCCCTCTAAACAGACAGCTACAGACAGTTCTTCTAACTCCTCTCAGAAGAGGGAACAACCTACTCGGACAATCTCTTCTCCCACATCCTGTGAGCACCGGAGGATTTACACCCTGGGCCACATCCACGATCCATACCCCACAGACCACTATCACCTCGATCAGGTGAGCAACAGTCTCACCCTTCTGAGGTCATCAGGGGGACAGCTCTGATTCTGTAACAGCCTTTCCGTCCTATTCAGACACATTCCCTAAACTTAGGCCTCTTCTGTTCTCCAACGCTGCACCCCCACCCTATATTGAAGGTGATGGTGGTGGCAGCCCCTCAGCCTTACTCAAAGTTTCTCATGTGCCAGACACCTTGCCAAGCCTTCTGTATGCAGTATCTGGTTTAATTTTCAAATTACCCCCACAGGGCTAGTTGTCAAGATCCCTGGTTTATAGATGAGAAAGCTGAGGAATAGAGAGATGGAGCACCTGGTGAGTCAAGATTCAAATCCAGGTCTGTCCCCACCCAGGCTGCTATGCTGCTTCCTGTGTTCCTCTGTCCAAAAGGCCTCCTGGCTTTGTGTGGAAGCACAGAGCCACAATCAAGACTAAGGAATGCTGCACACTTGGCTGGAGACCCCACCATCACAGGCTGCAGGCCCAGTCTTGCTCAGGAAGATGTAGCTGGAGTCTGGAATTCAGTATTTCAACAAATATTTACGAAGCGGCTGCTTGGAGGAGCAGGTTCCCAAATCATGGGGCATGGACTGGTGCCCATGTGGGGTTATGTGGCCACTAGACTGCTTTGAAATGAGAAAAAAGGAACACAGAGCAGTGAAGTTTTTTTAACATAAAACTAGATTTATTTGACTTTAAAAATGTTATTTTATTGTGTGCTTCCTAATATTTTGGTATTAAAATGTCCTCTTATGTCTTTCTCTTTAACTTTTCCTTATTTTGCAAAATAAAAATTAATAAAGCCCATATCAGCTCCCAAGCTTCAGAATTGTAGTTTTCCAAAGTTCAGGAAACTGATAACAGGAGTTTGATGGGAATCAAACCAAAGTGTATGAGACAGAGACATGACCCCTGTCCTCAGGAAGCTTCTAGTTTGGTGGGGCATGATCAGTAAATCCAATTACCATGTGATAATGACAGTAATGGCAGCAGGTATCCAGAGTGCCCTGTGTGCCAGGCAAGCCGACACTGCACAAATCATTTCTCTTTGTTCTCACAATGGGCCTGTGCAGCTTGGTAATAGGAAACCTTGTCATACTGACTTGCTAGTAAATTTGTAGTCAGCATTTGGCTGCAATGGGTCACTTTAGAGCCATGCTCCTTGCCCCTTGAAAATTTTTCATGCCCAAAGGGCTTATAAGGGGGGAAATCTCATTCTCAGTCTTAGCTGAGATGTCCTGAACAAGGCGAGAGGTTGCATGCATCTATGCAATAAATATTTATTCAGTGCCTGCCTCTCGGGACAAGGTACTGGTGTCAACTGTAGCAGGACTAACAGTAGAAAAGCCTCTTTCATCCTAAGGGAGAATGCAGTTTGGATTTGAAGTGAGAGGGTATGGCTCTGGGTCTGGCCACACACTATCTGGGAGATCCTGGCAGAACTCAAACCCAGGCAGTCAGCTGTGGGGACCTTTACTCTTACTCTCATCTGCACCTCTTATTTTCCCAGCCAGATTACAAGGTGAGGTGTAAAAATACTAGCATGCCTCTACTGTACATTGAAACATGACTCCCAGGGAGAGACGGATGCTACCATGTGACCCAGCATATACACACTGCACACACACATAGCTAAGGAAATCTCAGGACACAGTACTTAACCCTTGTAACATGTGGTGCATTTCAGCATCTTTATTCTATTTCATTTGGGAAAAAAAGCAGGCTCAGCACAGTGGCTCTCCCTTGTAATCTTAGGAGGCTGGGAGGCTGAGGTGGGTGGATTGCCTGAGCTCCGGAAGTTGGAGAACAGCCTGAGCAAGAGAGACCCCCATCCCTACTAAAAATATAAAAAGTAAGGCCTGCCAAGTGGCTCACACCTGTGATCCTAGCACTCCGGGAGGCCAAGGCAGGTGGAAACCAGGCTAGAGCAAGACCCCATCTCTTATAAAATAAATAAATAAATAACCTGGCATTACAGTGGGCAGCCTGTAGTCCTAGCTACTCCGGAGGCCGAGGCGAGCCTGAGAGTTTGAGGTTGCTATCAACTATGTTGACACCATGGCACTCTACCAGAGCACAGAGGCTATGTCTCAAAAAAAAAAAAAAAAGGCAGTCAGTCTTAACATAAGGTAACATACCGTATGAAAACAGACAAAACCTATCCAAGCTGTTAGAAATCAGCCTAACCTCCACCCTAGGACCAGGGTAGGCCCTGCTGTACCTCCCAATGGGACCTGTGGGACTCCTGCGCGCTTGCCATGTGGTACCTTCCAGCCTGCAGTTAACACTTCAACCTACAGGGGAAACATTGCTGATTTCAAACCACTGAATTGATTTTCTGACCCAGTAGCAGACTGAGACTCAGAAATACCTCTCTGACTGATGGACAAAATGTCCAGTCACTGGGATGGGGCAGTTTCTAGGAGAAGTGCCTCTGTGGAGGTGAAAGGTACACTCTGGAGGACTGGGGAGGGACAGGGTGTTTTTTTTCTGGCTACTGCCACAAAATAATGTCTTGTCTTCCCCGGAGCAGCCGATGCCAAGACCCTACCGTCAGGTGAGCTTCCCAGACGACGATGAGGAGATTGTCCGCATCAACCCTCGGGAGAAGATCTGGATGACGGGGTACGAAGATTACCGGCACGCGCCGGTCAGGGTCAAGCACCCCGACCCCTCGGAGGATGCGGACTACTACGTGCGCTTCGCCAAGGGCGAGGTCCCCAAGCACGACTACAACTACCCCTACGTGGACTCGTCGGACTTCGGCCTAGAGGACCCCAAAGGCCGAGGGGGTGGCGTGATCAAGACGCAGCCACCGCGGGGCAAGTCTCGGCGGCGGAAGGAGGACGGGGAGCGCTCGCGGTGCGTGTACTGCAGGGACATGTTCAACCACGAGGAGAACCGCAGGGGCCACTGCCAGGACGCGCCCGACTCCGTGCGAACTTGCATCCGCCGCGTGAGCTGTATGTGGTGTGCGGACAGCATGCTCTACCACTGTATGTCGGACCCCGAGGGCGACTATACGGACCCGTGCTCGTGCGATACTAGCGACGAGAAGTTTTGCCTCCGGTGGATGGCCCTTATTGCCTTGTCTTTCTTGGCCCCCTGTATGTGCTGTTACCTGCCCCTCCGGGCCTGCTACCACTGCGGAGTGATGTGCAGGTGCTGCGGCGGGAAGCACAAAGCCGCCGCCTGACTCCGGTTCTCCCCCTTCTCCACTCCGCCCACGGCCGCGGGAACTCATCGTCTCTCACCCACTCTCATCTCTTCCCATGCTCCCTTCCACTCCCGGGCGCGAGGAGCGCGGGGGAGAACGCGAGGCCCCAGCCTGGCGGGCCCTACTGCCCAGGCCAGCCACCCCGCATCAGCCGCACACCCGTGCACACGCCTACACGGTGTTCTGAGGAAGGAACTTTCAGCGTAGACTTGCGTGTATTATTAACAATCTGGAACCAAGCTCACTGTCTTACCCATGCGTTGATTTCCTCTTTCCTCCTTCACTTCTTCCAGTTCAAAGGAGCCTGCAGTTGGAACTGCTGATTTTTGGTGGGGTTTGTAGTTGATTTTTTTCCAAGAGTATGAAGACTGTGTTTCTCTTGGGTCAGCTTGCCCGTTGCCAGCCGGCGTCAGGTGCTTGCCTCCGTGTGATGTCAGAATGATGAAACCCTACCAGAAGTATTTAAACCTGCAGTTGTTATGTATAGGAGGTGAGCTAGTTAACCTACTTGTACCACAAAACAATATTGCTTTAACTTTTCTAAAGCCAAATTTCCCGTGTAAGCTGCAGTTTCTGTCTTTAGCCCATCGTCATTATCTGTACCCAAGAAAAAAAAGTCTCTCGAAGTTATTCACTGATGCAAAACATTTACCCGTAAAATGACTGAGAATCGAGCCTTAACTTCAGATTAACTTGTAAGAATCAGGAAAATTCCTTAAACTGCATTGCAGCCTCTTGGACCAGGGCTAGAAAGGGGATTTCAGGTTCTATGAGCCTCCCCAGTTATCCCTAAAGTAGAATTTTTTAAAATTGTGTTGTCACCACTTGTAAAAATTTCACAATATTAGAATGACACTAATGAAGTAAGAAATTTTTGTTCATTATTTTACAAACCAGATAGTTTACTCAGACACAAACCAGTGTTGTACAAATAAGTTCCGATTGAAAAACACTAATGTAGTAATGAATAAAACTATAGGCGCTTCCTCCCCCTCACCCCCTCCAATAGCTATTTTATATTAACTGGGGGAGGCGGGTTTTAAATGTTGTAATTTGAAGAGTGGTGGATTACATTTTGTTCATGGGTTTATGTTTTTGTTTTTACTTTGGACTCAATTTCACATCACCAAATTCTTCATTTATACTTGGGAAAAAACAAGGCCATATGTAAAAACCCTTCCAATGCCTAAGTGTCTTTCTCCTGCAACTCCAAACCCAGACTTGCCATTTTGGGTGCCCAGATGGTTAGGTCAGCCAACTGGTTCTCCCTGTCGCCTGGCCACGTAGGAGGTTTCTAATTAGCTGGAAAAAGAGTATTTTTCTAATATATTGCAAGAAATAGCCAAATCTTATCAAAGAAAGCAGAGAAGTGAAGAGTAGTTACCTGTACCTAGCATAGTACAATCAGAACCTCGTGGAGACCACAGGGGACGGGCCTGTTGATGCTGGCTACTCTTCCCACCATGATCTTTCTGTGGTAATGGCCAGCAAAAGGCATAGCCCGACTCCCCCCTCCCCTTTCCCTGTCCCTTCTTGTACACAGGACATCAGTCTTCAAGGAAAGGGACTTTTTTCCAGTCTGCCAATCATATTAGGAAAGTGCTAGCCATGCTCACCTCCATGGTGGTATTTTCGGCTCCCCTGAGAGCCCACGTTGATTTCTTTAGTCAGATGGGCGGTGTAAATACCAAGTGTGTTTATGAGTTAGTTGGTTAGACGTTTTCATTTGTTGGAGTCACTGGTTAGGGCTTTCCAGTTTGGAAAAGGAACGGAGAGCTGTCTGGATGGATGGAAGAACAGAAAACCTCTTCCATGCCTGTAAAACATCTAGAGAACCTACAACCAGCCTCCAGCGCTGTCTGGAGACCATCTTCCCCTCCACCCTGAGGCGTTCCCTCAGGGTCTTTCTCTAGGGTCTCCTCTCTACAAAGCACAACACTAATGTATGTTTCATCAGCCCTCCGTTCAAGTGACCCTATTTATTTCAATAACAACACACATACCCCAGCTGCTCTTCGTCCGTCACCTCTGGTCATTAATGTTTCTCTCTTCCTTCACCCTTTGTCCTTATGCTAGCGAATCTTACTCCACGTATACTTTTTGGTTTGTGAAGGCAGTGGTTAAGGGCACAAAGATAGCCATGGGGACATTTATGTAAATACATCTCTCATTGCCACACTGCAGCTGGCAGTGTGTAGTATTTTCCCAGTCAGCTTTGCCATACTGACGTCAATCATTTGAGAGAAATTATTCAGATTTTATTTTTATATCTGTGGTAACAAAACATTAACCAAAAGATTTACTGTCCAGAAACTTCCCCGACAACCCCCCCCAAGCTATTTGCTCACATTAACAAATTAAAGTGCCTGAAGCATAATTCATTCTTTACCTGTATACTAAAAACCCTGTTGTATTGATTTTTTTATAATAAGCCTTTTTACCTCTGTGTAAAAAATATATATACAAGTGTATGATGTACATTTTAGTTCTTAACTTTTTTTTATGGTTTCTAATATGTATGACCAACGTAGCCATTGCTTTAAAATGTACCATGTAAATATAAACACATCCTATCAGATTGTGACTTTGGGGTGTTTGTCTGGCTGGAGATGGGGTAATAGCTGACCCTCCCCTGACCTAGGAGTTCTTGCACACAGGATGGGAGAGGGTTCCTGTGGAGAAGGATGTGTGGACACCAGTCTGTTTTTTCAAGGCCTTCCCACCTATGGTTATGTCATCTTCCCTCGGGAGACTGCAACTCCTCAGGCTTGACTGCCTCACGGGAAAGGAATGCTGCCTGTCGCTGTCCAGGGAACACCCCCTCTTCCTAGGCCTGGCCTCCCCCAGGCAAGCTCCTCAGAGGGAACAGCTGTACTTCCTCCAAGCTGTTTTCCTCAGATTCCTGCTGAACCTTGGGTGTTTGTTAGAGAGAGCGAGAGTGAGGGGGTGTGTGTGTGTGTGTGGAGTTTGGAAGACAGTTTCAGAAAATAGCTATTAAAACTATAAGACCCTGGCTCGGCGCCTGTGGCTCAAGTGGCTAAGGCGCCAGCCACATACACCTAAGGTGATGGATTCAAATCCAGCCCAGGCCTGCCAAACAACAATGATGGCTGCAACCAAAAAATAGGAAGGCATTGTGGCAGGCACCTGTGGTCCCAGCTACTTAGGATCAGAGTCAGGAGACTCGCTTGAGCCCAGGAGTTGGAGGTTGCTATGAGCTGTGATGCCATGGCACTCAACCCAGGGAGACAGCTTAAGACTCTGTCTCAAAAAAAAAACCAAAAAACTAAGACCCTTGGTCTCCTCAGAGTAGCTCTATTTGGCCAGCTTTCCTTTCCAAATGGACTCTTTGGATGCTCAAAAGCTACAGTGACGCTCCCCAGAAGGAAATAAGAGCATGAGGTCCTTTGAGGGTCACAGAGGGAAGTTTCAGCTCCTACGGTAGGGAACCAAGTAGGGCCCTTAGAAATAGGGGGTGGGGGGAGCCCTCTGTCTTGGCTGTAACTCTTCCCAAAGGGGATGGCTTTTCCAAGCTTCTGCCAGAGATGAAAAGCAGGGAGAGACCCTGGGAGTTAGAGGGGAAGACTTGTGGGGCTTCTCTGGAGCTAGAGTAGGCAAAGGAGCCCAAGATCTTACTTGCCCCTCATGGTTCTATGAGGCAGGTCATCCTTTGTCCTTGCATCACAGGGGAAGGCCTGCAGCTCAGAAAGGGTAAGGAGCCAAGGTAACCTGCAGTCACAGAGGCAAGGACTGAGCCAGGCCCAGCCTGCACAGGGCCTGAATCCACACTGGGCTCCCTTGGTTGCCTCTGCTCCCTCCATCCCTGCCTGGGGGAGAGCCTTGCCCTCCATTGTCTCAAGAGGAGATTGTTGTTTTTGGTGCTCTGTGTGCTAAGCCAGGAGCTGTGCACACCACAGACATTATCTTTAACCTCTGCAGGACAGAGATTCATTTCCACCTTATAAGTATGATAACATGTGTGAAGAAACAACAGATGTCCCTTCACATCCACAAGGGATTGATTCCAAGACCCCCTGCAGACACCAGAATTCACAAATGCTCAAATCCTTTGTATAAAATGGTGCAGTATTTGCACATAACCCACACACATCCTCCTGAGTACTTCATACTTATTAAACCCAGTAAGTGTAAATGCTACGTAAATAGTTGTTACACTGTATTGTTGGGGGAATAATTACAAGAAAAAATAGTCTGTACATGTTTAGTGCAGATGTATAGACATCCTTTTTTTTCCTCCCAAAATATTTTCAATCCCCAGTTGGTTGAATCCATGCAGAACCCACAGATTTAGAGGGCTGACTGCCTGCCTGCCCTGACTAGCCTTTAGCCCTTGTCCAAGTGACTATCTTTCCAAGTTTCCTTGGATAGGACAAGCGGAGTAATAGCTACCCACAGCACGAAGAAGACTTGATGATGTGCTGTAGTTACTGTGTGGTACACCAGAGGTGCTCCAAACTGCCAGCCCGTTTATTCTGGGCCCTGAGGAAACAGCAGGAAGAGGACGGCGTCTTTCATGGCACAAGAGGCCAAAGCACATTGTCAATATTTTGTGAGTATTTAGACCTACAATCTATATGTCGAGATTTTTATTTCTTATCCTCTCTGTGATTCTGAATTTGGTTTCGATTCCCTGCTGACCCTTCCAGATATGTTAATGACCCCGGTGATGGCTGTGGAAGTGCACCAGGCTAGATTCCAGGTCAGCCTGTGTGCGCGACTTGGAAAAAGTCAGCAGCCTATGTTGGAACATTTCTACCAGAGGCTGGGTCTGCTCAGCAGCACTTGCTGGGGTTGGAGCAGTCTCCTTAGCGCTGCCCACCTGTACCTCCTGGCTTGCTTCTGTAGTTTCTGTGAACTTTGGGGTCCTCTCCTGCAAGTACAGCCTCTCTCGGGTTCTCCTCCCTGCAGCTCTGCCAACCCGGGTCAAACAATGGACACCCCCTAGAAAACCAGGACACTTTCAGGGGAAAAACCATTGTTGGAAGTGTTCTTTCTTTCTTTCTTTCTTTCTTTTTTTTTTTTTTTTTTTTTTTTTTTGCAGTTTTTGGCCAGGGCTAGGTTTGAACTCGCCATCTCTGGCATATGATATGGGATGGGGCGGCAAGCACCCTCCTCCTTTGAGCCACAGGCACCGCCCATTGGAAGAGTTCTTTTTTACAGGATTTACAAGTCAGTTTGTTACTCCATCATGGCATCTGAGCAGGCAAACAGAGCAATCAATCACCGGGCTTGATGGTGGATGGTATGAAACTT
>CAUYQV010070224.1:0-26780 GCA_963574575.1 Galagoides demidoff
AAAAAAAAAAAAAAAAGATTTGGACTTATAATACAGAACACGCCTATTATAATACAGAATTACTACTCCTGTACAATACAGAACACGCCTATTTTGAAATTTACAGTTTTTTTCAAAGCTTATAGAAGGCAGCTTTCAATTAATTCCATGACCTAACTTCTTTCAGCATTTCTATCTGCATTTTTAAAAATTATTTTTTAGTAGGAAGCAACATAAATATAAACTTCTAATGAGATCTATTTCAGTGAGAATTATGTTCATTAAAACCTTTTGTGGTGATAAACTTATCATTGTTCATCTTGCAAAAAAAAATTCTCACAAACTTTCCAAGTATATTTGTCATTTGTGTATCTTGATTTTGAATCATGGCCTGCCCTTCTCTGACCCAGATGGTGGGAGGGCCACAGCCAGTGGAAAGAAGCACGGAACACGCAGAGGAGATGGAGCAGGTCGGGAAGGATCATATTTTGGGGAGTTAAGCAGCTTGTTGCTTTGTGCTGGGTCCAGGATCTGGGCCAGTTTTCTTTATTCTTGTCACTCGTGCATTTTGTTTTCTGCCTTTCTTGGGCAAGGTGTGGAAGGGGAATGCAAAGCCTGAGGACCCAAAGCTGCTGCCCGAGAGGTTGGTTGCCTTGATCAGAATTCCTAAACCACCACTGCTTAGCTGTGTGAGTTTGGAGAATTTATTCATTGCTTTTGTGCCTCGGTTTCCTCTGTAAATAGAGATAATAACATTTCCACTGTCATGGGCTGTTTCCCTGAGGTGTAATACACATCAGACAGGCCTCTGCCTGGCATAAAGTATTCAATAATGCTAGTTAGTATATTAGTCTGAGTTTTTAAATGGTTCTAGATTCTTGTTTTGAGACGCTATGGAGACGGTATAATGCACCTCCAGACACACCTCCACATTTGTTGAAATGATAAAACCATGGGGGACGTGGACACGCGGGTCACAGTGTCATGTCAGGTGTGTGTTACCTCCTGATGTTCATTCTTCCTCTGAAGGGAACTTAAGACAGTATCATTATGTGAAATTAATTTTTTTAAAAAAGCGCCCAAGTAAGTTGAACACTGTTCAAAAAGAACACAGTTTACAAGCTCCAGAGGGGGGAATTGCATTCTAGTGAATGGGTGTTTAGTTAGTGCTGCTGTGTTTCTGTGTGGGTCTCGTCCGATGTGAGTTCCTCTGTACCATGACTATACTTGGGTCTGTATGCAGCAGTGAGCAGTGTGCACAGGCCCTGCCGGCCAGCACCTGCCGTCCCAGTGAACACAATGATTCAGGTGGAACAGCCATGAATCAAATGCTGGAGAGTCATTGAGGGGCTGATTCACCCCCTGAGGATACATGGCGATGCCAGAGATGCTTTTGGTTGTCACAGCTGGGCAGGGGACACTAATGACATTGGACAGTATAGAGGCCAGATGTTCTGCTCAACATCCTGCAATGCGCTAGAACCCCCGTCCCCACAACAGAGAGTCTCTGGCCTAAAGTGTCAGTAGGGCTGAGGTTGAGAAACCCAGGTATGGATCAAGTGGCTGGGCCAGGCTTGCAGAGTGGGGGCATCTGAACCAGGACTTGACGGATAAGAATGAGCTGTCCATGCCAAGCCTCATGGGAAGAGCATTTTGGGAAGAGGAACTAGCAGGGAGGCTCAAAGCAGGCTGTGTGGTGAGCAGAGAGAGGGCCAGTGTGGTCAGAGAGGGCACGGTGGCTGCGGGCAGATGAGGCAGGATGTCGGGGTGGTTGTAGGAGTTACCTAGGTTACTCAGTGGGCTTTTGAGTTATTATGAGAATTTGGACATTGTGGATGGTTTTAAATTTTTCCCTTTGATTTTATTTTGCATAGAATTATGGCCTTGAAACTGATAATATGAAGAACTTGGTTCTGAAGCTGCGAGCTTCTTCCCACAATTTACAGAATTATATAAGTAGCCGGCGGAAAAATCCAGCTTACGATGGGAACACTTCCCATAAGCCCCCCAACGAGTTCCTGACATCCGTGGTGGAGCTCATCGGTGCTGCTAAGGCTTTGCTGGCGTGGCTGGACCGGTGAGTTGTGGATGGTCTTTTCTTTACTCTGTTATAGAATAGGGTCCGAGATGCATGGAAACCTGTACGAAGAAAATATTTGACTTCTCCATTGAAAATAAAACTTAGTTCAGCAGGATACAGAATCCTTGGCTGAAAATAATTTTTTTTAAAGAAAATTAAAGACAGATAACCACCCTCCTCTGGTTTGAAAAGTTTCAGTGAAATTGAAATATTTATAGTCTTAATAGGAGGTTTTAATATTTAACATACTGTAATGACACCTCTATAGATAGAATTTAGTAAGAATATAGAATATACAGAATATTGGAATAATATCGTCAACAGGCTTCATATAATGGATGGACTTAGAACCTTGTACCCAACAATTGAAGAATATACATTCGTCTCAAGCATGTATAGATCACTTATGAAAATAAATCGTGTATTATAAAGCAAGGCAAAAATGCAAGTCCTAATACATTCCAAAGAAATAATGTCCAAAAAAAAAATTTTAAAAATAAAATGAACAATTGTTCTTTTCTTGTTATTTTTACTGGAACCTGAGGAGTCCTGGATCAGGGGTGGATTTTTGGATTCTTTTTCAAGTTGCTGAAGGAGTTAATGGCAGGAACGAGTCAACCTCAGCTTAGAGAAAAGTGAAACGTTGTGTTTTATTAAGATGAAACATTTATGGTTGAGTATTTGATTGGTGTGAAGTCTGTTAGTGGATGTCCGAAGGGATGTTCACTCTCCTGGATCATTTTTGATGCGTTTTTACATAGTACATCTCTTTTCTATTAAGATTTGTGTTGTATGTGTTAATTGAGAAGAAACAATTATATAACAGATAATTTAAACTAGCCCATGGGGTAGCTCTGCTTGTCAATGTACAGAGCCTAGTGGGATCCCAGTGGGTCCTCTCTACCTTTTTTAAAAAGAGATTATTGTTACTTCCTAGGGCTCCATTTACAGGGATCACTGATTTCTCAGTAACGAAGAACAAAATCATTCAGCTGTGCTTGGACCTGACCACTACAGTCCAGAAGGTTAGTAGTACATAATTACATATTATTATCACTTTCTAAAATTCTTCTTGCTTTTTCTTCAAAGGATTTTCATGCAGGTACGAAGTACCATTCTCTCTTCCCCTTTTTGTTCTCCTCAGAATTGGAGAGAGATGAAAGGCTTTAAAGTTAGATTCGTTGTACAGATGGCTTCTGTGAAAAAACAACTAGTGGCCTTTGAATGAAAGATTGCTTTCTTTTGTTTTAATATAATTGAGCAGACAAGTGCTCTAAAATGTTTGAGCACTTAATTTTTGTTTTAATAGATTCTAGGCCTGGTGTGGTGGCTCACACCTTTGATCATAGAACCAAGGTGGAAAGATTGCTTGAGATCAGGAGTTCAAGACCAACCTGGGCAACATGGTGAGACTCTGTATCTACAAATTTTTTTAAAAAATTAGCTGAATATGGTGGCACATGCCTGTAGTCCCAGCTACTCAAGAGGCTGAGGTAGGAGGATTGCTTGAGCCCAGGAGTTTAAAGTTTCAGTGAACTAAGTTTGCAGCACTGCACTCCAGCCTATCTCAAAAGAAGGAAAAAAAAAAGAAATTCTGGAGTAACTATATTGTACTTGTCTTTGTGCTGAAGACTTCTTTACTGTATCAGCTTCTTAACTTTCTTCTCATTTTGACCTCTGGTTATTTGATTTACCTGTCAAGATGGGCAAGGTTATAAGGGAATAACAAATAAACCCCCAGCCCCAGCAGTTTCTTCTTTTTACTCCTTGATTATTTATATCTAAATGGGTCAGTGGGAGTGGGGCAGCCTGCTTGGATTCTCCCTGCTTCAGGACATAGGTGACAGAACCAGTGGTATCTCATGTTGCTTGTCCCCAGGGCAGACAGACAAAGAGCCTTAAAGGTTCCCACACTGGTAGATGTTACAGTTTGGAAGAGATGCATGTCAGTTTCGCTCACGGCTCACTGGCCAGACCTGTGAATCTTAGTAAGGGCCCGGAAAGTTACACATCAATCTCTAACTTATCTGGTTCTTGTGAGCATGACTTTTTAAATAATTTCTTTATTAAAGAAGTTGGACCATCAGCTCTGAGGACCCTCTTCGGTCCCGTTACTCATCAGCAGACACTTGTAAAATATTTTTGAGTTGAATTGAAGCTAAGCTACAAAATGTAAGGAAGAGCTTGTGTTTTCACATCCCACGTGGTTCTGAAATTCTGTGATTTCACGTTTGTTTCCACTGCTGATTTGGTAAAATAAAAAGAACATCCTTCCCTTGGTCCTGACCATGCCTGACAGAGGTACAGTTCTGAAAAGCATGTGTTTTCTATCTGTTTCTGGAACATGAATTGTGAATGTTAGCTTTCCACACGACAGTTGTTTGAGATCTAGTCCTGAGCAGCCATTGGGCTTAATTGAGGCCACGATCTTGGAAGCTCAGAGCAGCTAGTGTGGGTCCGTGGTTTGCTCTGTACTTGTGATATGTAAAGTAACTGACATGGGAGTCTGATTCAGTTGTGCTGCTTTGGTCATGTAGCCCTGGAGGCCTGGTGTGTTGGGGAAGGGATTCCCCTGATATGCGCCTTGACCATTGGTTTTCTTCCCGCCTCCCTTATTCTTAACATTCTGCCTTCTTCTTTTTTTTTTTTTTTTTTAGAGATAGGGTCTCACTGTTGCTCTTACTGGTCTCAAATGCCTGAGCTGAGGCCATATACCCTCCTCCCCCCCTGGGGTCTCCCAAAGTGCTAGGATTACAGGCATGAGTCACCACGCCCGGCCTCTATTTTGATTTTTAATGGAGGTTACTTCTAGTCAATTAAATGTGTAAGAGTTAAATGTTACAATTAGCAAAGGGGAAAGTTATGCCCTTAGATACATTTGTGTTTTGTGTGAAGAACCTTAGACTAGTGACTGATTCAGAAGCCTTGCTGTAGGGGAGGGAGAGAGAGAAAGGGAAGAAGTCAAAGGCAGAGGTAATCTTACTTGTTTCACAGGGTGGATCTGCTTTGTCTAGGCAAGTTGATGTGGCTTCATAGGTATTTGGACAGTATTGTCAATATAGTTTTATTTAGCACTTACTCTGTGTCTGTTGCTATTCTGGGATACCAAAATGAATAACAGGCAGTCTCTGACCTCACAGAGTTCAAAGTCAATGGGGGAAGAGAATATGGAAAGATAAATAGCTAAATTATATATATTAGAGAGTGAGAGTGTTACACATGGTTACATAAAGTTAGCAAAGTGCCAAGGAGGCACATAGGACGGATGGAGAGGGGAATACAATTTGAGATACGTGGCTTAGAGAAGCCTCTGTGAGAAGGTGGTATTTAAATAATTCCCCCAGTATATTCTGTGCTCGTCTGGTCAGGATGGGCTGTGAAACACCCTGAGTGGCACTTTTCCTTACAGTCATAGAGGTGTTGTCACTATGAACAGTCTCCATGTAGGAGGTACTCCTGACCTGGTCACACCAGAAGGTACTTGCTAAGAGTCCTTGTGCCACCTGCCTCTGCTTACTAGGGTCTCAAGATGCCTGGCACCTGCCTGATGGGGGACTTTTAAATTTGTGTTTAAATGAATGAGGTAATGCTTTTGACAAATCAGTTGATGAGAATCTGCCTTTTATCAGGAGAAATTTAACCCAAATTCAGGGGACACAAGAGGTGTCGTTTTCATTTATTTGTTTTTATTTTCCCTGTGGTACTCTTCATGGGAATTTAGTAGTTAAGAGCACATTCTTTATGAAGGGATAGCTATAGATTTAAATCCTAACTTTACCATTAATTACCGTTACTCCTACCTCTGCTGTCAATTTAGACCTTGGACAAATCACTTAAAATTGATGAACCTCAATTTTCCCATCTGCAAAATGGGAACAATAATATTTATCTTATTGGATAATTTGGTGAGGTTCCTACAAGTTATTGTTAAGAAAAAAGGCAAAAACATATTCCTGTAATCCTAGCACTCTGGGAGGCTGAGGTGGGTGGATAGCTTGAGCTTACAAGTTTGAGACCAGCCTGAGCAAAAGTGAGACCCCGTCTCTACTAAAAATAGAAAAATTGAGACAAGAGGATTGCTTGAACCTGAGCTGGAGGTTGTTCTGAGCTATGACACCATGGGCAACAGCTTGAGACTCGGTCTCAGAAAAAAAAAAAAAAAAAGAGGGCTTAAAAAAGGAAGGATGACATGGAGATAAATCAGTATCCCCCCAAATTAAAATGCACACACATGTGTGTATTTGTAATATACATACATCCACAAACCTATATACAAAGGAATTTGTAAAAACTGTAGAAAATTAGAAAGAAAAGTTGTGTTTACCCTGAAAAGTAGAGAAGTAGCAAGGGAATGTGGGAGCCAAGGAAAAAAAAAAGAGAAGAAAAATGTTTTATTTACAAAAATTATGTATGTTGACCAATTTATGTATTTATGTAAGATTGGATATAGGTAAGTAATATAAAATATATTTAAAATAATACCAATGTCAATAAGTTGTTATGAACATTAAATGGACTATGAATTTTTATTATTTAATTTCAGATTAATAGGAGGGTACAGATGTTTAGAGTACATTGTTTTCCTTTCTAAGTTCAAGTTCAAGTTGTAGTGAGCGCTTCACCTGGGGGCGTCCTGAACACCCTCACCCTGTGCACATTAGGGATATGAATAATTAAAAGCACAGTGGCTACTTAAGTCATTGTGGACTATAGTAGCTAATATAAAAATCCTGCCTTGTACTGGTTTTCTGGAATCAAATTTGATAGTTTAAGGAGGGGAACTAAACAAATATATTGCTGTTATTTTGTGATAATTTTTTAATTTTACATTTGAACAGTTTTTAAGGATTAAGACTGGTATGTAAATATACATGGGGACGTCATTTTGTGAACTCGGATTGAAAAAAGATATTTTTTGTAGTAATTGAAGAACACAGGCGCTTTGTGTTTGGGTACCCATGCACACACATGCACATAAATTAGAAATTACAGACCTGACGAGTGAGGTGAAGGTGGTTTTCAGTGTATTGTCATGGCAGGAATGAGGCCGGATGGGTGAGGGGACTTCACACCGTCTTTCCCCGTTCTTGACAGAAGAAGGTCTGTTGACGATTTGGGAAGAAGCCTGACTTAGCTTCTTCCTCTTTTTATTCTGGGAATGGAAGGGAGAAAAGTAGTCTCTCTTTCTTTTCAGCTCCAGCAGCTCCTCTAGCCTTTATTCTTCTGTGAAGAGACGCATCTCTGCCCCTCTCTCTTCTCTTCCACATCCTGCTATTTTCACCTTCTCTTTCTTGTCAATTTCTCTGCATCCTTTTTTCTAATAATATATACGTCTTCTGATTTGAAGGATAGATGTTGCTGCTTTATTTTTCCCCTGCAAGAAAAATCCCCCCCCTCTACTTTTTAAAAACCAAAACGATCTTCTCATCCCATGTTGAGGCTACAAACTGAAGGAAGGAATCCCAAGTGGGAAGGCGTTGTGATCTGTATTTCTCGTCTCATCCCCTCACGTTGTGACACCGTGAAAACTGAAACCGTGACAATGAGAGAAATGACATTGACAGCGACAGGTACTGAACCCTGATCTGAAAGAGGCAGCGAAATGAGCGATGTCTGGGCCCGAGAAAACTGAAGGGAAGGACAGCAAGTCAGGGCGGCAGAGGAGGAAAGGGCCGTTGGCGCTCACCGTCCCGGGTGCACGGCCCGCTGGACACGTGTCCAGTGGAGTCTTGGCAGTCCCCTGAGGCGGGCTTTGTTATCTCCCTGTCTCATGCAGAGGGGACAGAAGGCAGCAGAGAGCTCACCCGCATTGCCCACGGCTTAGAAGGTGGGGGCAGCGCTGACCGCCCCCCAGGCCGGGTCTCTGTGGCTCAGGTGACCGAGGGCCAAGCCCAGCTCGTGACGGGGTGACTTGGTCTCAGCCCTGATTTTTCCAGCTCAGTGCCTCGTGCCAAACACCGTGAAGCTGGGCCTGCAGCTGCCTCTGCTCAGGGGCAGTGGGGGAGGGGGGCAGGTCAAACGGAGCCCTTCAGGCCACACGCTGACTGAACAGTTTGGGAGATAGGAAAGCTCCTCAGGCCCGTGGGCTCACTCACCAGGACAGGGAACCTGTTTTCTTGGTGGCCTTCTCGATTGGCTCAAGAACCAGGTGCTGGCAGCCACCAGGAGGTCACACCTCTCTCCTGACTCTCTGACCCTGGGATACTGAGAAGAGCTCCAGGGTAATGGTCCCCCCTTCCCCCAGGGTGACAGTGTTTACGTCATTCTGAGATTTATAGTGAGAGATCAGAGACACAAATTACTAGTTTTATGTTTCTCATAAGACCACATAAATACACTGTTTCTCTAAGGTTGGTATTTGTTAAATGATTCTGCCATCTGTATTAATAGGGAATCAGCCATCATCAGAGGTAGTTAATGGTTTAGTTCCAGGCACAAGACATAGGTGGAAAAGCACATTTTTGGACTATAATGATTCATATTTGTGGAAGCTTCTCCTGTAGTTTGAATTTATGTAAGATTCGTACATGTAAAAATATAGTTCTCAATTTACTTTTAAAGTTTTCTCTCCCTAGGCTGCTCTTTTCCTGAGAATCAGTATAAATTTTGGGAGCAGTAGAATAACTGTCATTATTTCCTGCATTTTTATCTGGTAGAGAAAATTAAAAAAATTGAGAAGATGGTAATGAAAGTCTGATGGTTTCATGTAGGGTAGAAATTGGTTGCTATTTCTCTCCTTGTGGTAAAAAGCGACCCCGAAATGACTTTTCTTTTTAAATGAGAATCTTTGACCAGAGACTTTTCTTTTTAAATGAAGTCTTTGATAGTTGATGACTATCCTTCATGTGCATAAAATAATTACTATTACCTTTAAGATTGTTCCAGTTTGGGGTTATTCAGTTCGTGGTGCTGAATAAACCCTCCAGAATCTAGTTGTTTGGATTTTCTTCTGCACACCCTGTGGTGGTAGCCTGAAAACATTTGCTGTCCCCAATTCTAGAAGGTTGACTGAGAAAGTTTCACACTGGCAGTTTCACTCTGGCAGCTTCCAGGCAGGACAATGGTGATTCCTATAATCAGCTAACCTGGTGTACAGTGTTCCGAGCCTTTTGTTCTGGAGCTGAGTAAATAATGCTTTGCATTCCAGCCCTTTGCTCCATGCCATCAGTAGCATACCTCGAGACCGCTTTTTTGGCAGTGTGTTAATGAATGTTTTGTTGAACCCTTTTCATCTCTCAAGGACTGAAATATCTGATTTAATCTCAGTGGTGCTTAAAATAAACTTTTGTGGCTGAGTTTACTCAAGCTCTTATTTGAAAGCTATTCTTCTAGGCAGACCCAGAGCTAAGGGCTGCTGGCTTGTTGGCCCACTGCTAGCTGAGCCTGGGGTCCCCATGGAGCCCTTATTAGGCTTCTTCTTCTTTTTCTTTTATTAAAACATAACTGTGTACATTAATGCATTTGTGGGGCGCAATGTACTGATTTGATATACAATGTGGAAAGCTTACATTAGACTTGTTAACATAACCATCGCCTCACTTATTTGTTGTGGTGAGACATTTATACTCTACTCTTAACAGTTTTGAAATGTACCATTGCATTATGCACATTAGGGGAGGTCCCCCCAAATGCCCTCCCTCCTCCCAACCTGTCCCCCCTCCTCTTCCCTTCTTCTTTCTGGACCATAGTTTTGTTTGATCATTCGTATGAATGTGTAGGTGATTATATATTGGTTTCATAATAGTACTAAGTACATTGGATACTTTTTCTTCCATTCTTGAGATGTTTTACTGAGAAGAATATGTTCCAGGTCTATCCGGTAAACAGAAAAGATGGGAAGTCTCCATCCTTGTCAGGGTTCTTGACTCCTGACTCATAACTCTCTGGACACTCTAGATAGTAGGTGGATTTCAGGTCAGTGATTTTTGTGGGTTTTCAAATTAAATAATTGGCTGAGTGGGTTGCTCTGGCGAGAAGTTTCTTTGAGTAGGGGAGAGGAGGGCCTCAGGAGAAGACAGATGTCAGCCCTTCCCACTCCGCCATCCGCTCCAGTCCAGATCTCGCTGGACTGTACCCCCTGAGGGATCAAGGGCGCATGAGGGTGTCGTGGGCTCCAGGTAATATCTAGAGAGTGAAGCCAACAGTGGTGGAAAGGTTTTGTAACTCTTAAGCTAAAAATTTCCGTTTTCTTCATTCCCTTCCTTAGGACTGTCTTATAGCGGAGATGGAGGATAAAGTTTTAACTGTGGTAAGTATGCATTCTAAAGGTTATTCTGAAATTCCTTTTTTCCAGGGCAGTGGGAATCACATTAATTGAAATATATGCGCTGTGGCTGATTACTTCAGGTGATACATTGAAATACTGGCTTTTGGTAGAGGAGTCTGTTAATTCGGGTGGAAGGGAAAGCATAAACATCGTTTTACAAGTGAAAATACCAAGCTTCTATTGGCTCTGTTGAATTCTCTGTTTTGTTGTATTTTGTTTTTTCCTTTTGAACATTTTATCAGGGTATAATTATATGTAAATTGTTAGCTAACCTGTTAATCAGGGTTAAACTGATGTGCAAATTTCACTTTAAGACCATTTTGATTAAAAAAAAAAATTCTTGGCTGCAACCTCATGATGGAGGGGGGAGTGTGCTCTGACTGTTTAAAAAGCATTTTGTAACCATTCATCATCACTTCCTCCTTTTGACATAAGCCAGCCTGTGCTCTTTTGATAAGGCCTTCCTCCTACTGAGGTTGAGGAATTAAGCAATGAGACTGCTATAAATATATTTTCCATAAATAGGAGGCTAAACAAATTGGAGGAATGTAAAAAAGTATCACTTCTTGGATTCTCCCCCTTGGAAAGAAAAAATCATTCTGGAATTTCCTGATTTGTTTGCTTGTTAAATTTTGAAAGGTTAGATGGGTCGGATTGGAGGAAAGGGCACGTGTAACCACTGTGACTTCTTCAGAGACCACTTACTCGGGATCCTCACGGTGCCTCTTTAGAGTTTTACCCCATCAGTGTTCAGTATTCAGAGAATGTGAGTGGTCTCTAAAACCACCAGAGACCTAAATGTAAAATGCAAAACTACAAAACTTCTAGAACAGTGGTTCTCAACCTTCCCAATGCCGTGACTCTTTAATATAGTTCCTCTTGTTGTCATGACCCTCAACCATAAAATTATTTTCGTTGCTACTTCATAACTGTAATTTTGCTACTGTTCTGAATCGTAATGTAAATATCTGATATGCAGGATGGATTTAGGTGACCCTTCTGAAAGGGTCGTTCGACCCCCAAAGGAGTCATGACTCACAGGTTGAGAAACGCTGTTCTAGAAGACAACGTAGGAGAAGATTTGGGTGAAGATTTTGGGGGTTTGGCAATGATTTTTTTAGATAGAACATCGAAAGCACAAAACCATGAGAGAAAAATTGATACTGTAGACAAAAAGTCTGCTCTGTGAAATGCACCATTGAGATAAAGAAAAGACAAGCCCCAGACCGGGAGAAAATATTTCCAAAGCATGTATCAGAAAAAGGACTTGTATCCAAAATACACAAAGAACTCTTAAAACTTGATAATAAAACAAACAAACCTATGAAAAAGGGGGCAAGAGATCTTAACAGACGTCTCACCAAAGGAGACATACAAATGATAAATAAGCTTATGAAGAGATGCTCTATGTCACCTGTTATTAAAGAGCTGTGAATTAAAACGAGAAACCACTGCACACCTCTTAGATTGGCTGAAATCTAAAACACTGACACCACCAAATGGTGGCAAGGATGTGGGGCAGCAGGAACTCTCGTTCATAGCTGGTAAAAATGCAAAGGCGTACAGCCAGTTCTGAGGACAATTTGGCCATTTTTTACAAAGCTAAACATATTTTCACTATAGACTCCAACAGTTATGCTTCCAGGTATTCACCCAGAGGAGATGAAAACTGAATGTTTAAAGCAGCTTTACTTATAATTGCCAAAAATTGGAAGCAACCGAAATGTCTCTCAGTTAGATGAATGGATAAATAAATTTTGGTACATCCATAAAATGGAATGTTATTCAGCAGTACAAATGAGCTATTGAGTCACAGACAGATATGGGAGAAACTTAAATGCGTATGTTTAATTGAAATAAGCCGATCTGAAAAGGCTACGTGCTCTGTAATTCCAACTATTTGACGTTCTGGAAGAAGCAAATCCATAGTGATAGGAAAAAGATGATTATTGGCAGGAGTTCACAGGGAGGGAGAGGTGATGGATAATTAGGTTGAGCAGGAGATTGTTTAGGGATATTTGAAACTATTTTGTATGATACTGTAATGATGGATGCATGAGATTAGGCGTTTGTCAGAACCTGTTGAATGTAAAGGTGAACACAGCTTGTAAATTATAGACTTTAATTAATTATAATGTCTCAGTATCATTTATTAATTATAACAAATGCCCTATACTAATACAAGATATTACTAATAAAGGAAACAGGGGCTGGGATGGTGGTGAACAGAGTCCATGGGAACTCAATACACTTTTTGCTCACCTTTTGGAAATTGTAAAACAGCTTTAAAAAGTAAAGTATTTTAAAAAATGCTTCAGTTCCCCAAAATTTATCTTATCAATATTTGGTATACAAGAAGGTGAATGGTCACTAAGAAGTTACTCAGGTAGCTGGGGATGGGGGATTCTCCTTAACTGCTGGAAGGGGTTTCTGTCTGGCCTGTGATGTCCAGTGGTTGGTTGCAAAGGAGTTAAGGTAAAGGCTGTACTCTTTAAGCAAAGCTGAAATAGCGGCACCGTTTTCCCAGATTGCACATACGGAGTCCAAATACCATGTATTCGTGGAGCAGAATTATCAAAACGTTTGCCCACCAGAGCTGAAGATTATAGGTGAAGTGCATTTCTTTAAAAATGGGTCTGAGACAAACCCCGTTAATGATTGAACTTTCCTGACTATTGACCTTTCTAATTCTAGGTCAAAGTTTTAAATGGCATCTGTGACAAAACAATCCGATCTACCACGGACCCTGTTATGAGCCAGTGTGCGTGCCTGGAGGCGGTTCACTTACCAAACATTAAACCTGGGGAAGGCTTGGTAAGTGCTAACAAGACTTGCTTTATTTTCAAATGACACACACTAAATGTTTTTACTACCAATTATCGTTTACTAAAATTTTTTTCCACTCCTTATTGCTTTCACTGTAATTCTGAAAAGTGGAATTAGCCTACTTCTCATCATGTACTCCGGAATTTGCTGTCTTTGAACTCTTTCAATATGTTTCCTATCTTCAAAGCATAAACATAAAGACACTTTTAAAACTGTATATTCATATCTTGAAGGAGTGGTTTTTACAGTTTTATTTTTAGGACTTAGCAAGGAGATATAAATTTAAGGAGATATAAAACATTTACCCAAAAGAAAGATGGTCTCTGGGCACAAAAGCAGTGTCTGCTCTGAAAGTCTTTATTGGTACTTAGGACAAATGTGAGAGGAGACAGGTGGAAGGAAGTGATTTTTTTTTTTGAGACAGAGTCTTACTCTGTCACTGGGCAGAGTGCGGTGGCATCATCAGAGCTTGCAGCGACCTCAACCTCTTGAGCTCCAGCAAGCCTCTTGCCTCAGCCTCTCAAGTAGTGGGGATTATAGGGGATTGCTACAATCCCTGGCTAGTTTTTACTATTTTTAGTAGAGATAGGGTCTTAACTCTTGCTCAGGCTGGTCTTGAACTCCTAAGCTCCAGTGATCTTCCTGCTGTGGCCTCCCAGAGTGCTAGGATTACAGGCCTGAGACATCCCTCTGGCCTGAAGGAAGTGATTCTTAAGAAAAGTTTAGCAATGTTTCGTAAGCAATACGAGCTGTATAATTACCGATCCTGAGAGTATAGACAGGTGAACTTATGGGATTAATTTGCTGAAATTTAAATGAAGAAACCATGAGGCCCATTAATTAGCTTAGAGGCTTTGAGTTGAGAGTGCTGGGTTTAAATCCCAACTCTCAAGGGAGTTCACTTCTTTACATGTGGTTTCCTCACAGGGCCGTTGAAGGAACGAGACTGGGTCATGAATGCTGAGCCACAAGTGCATGTAGGTCCTGTGCATTAATGTGGCTGCAGCGATGGCTGCTGGTGATAGGAGGAGCGTGTAGGTCCTGTGCATTAATGTGGCTGCAGTGATGGCCGCTGGTAATGGTGGTAGGAGCACATAGGTCCTGTGCATTAATGTAGCTATAGTGATGGCGGCTGGTGATGGTGGTAGGAGGTTGTAGGTCCTGTGCATTAATGTGGCTGCAGCAACAGCCGCTGGTGATGGTGGTAGGAGCATGTAGGTCCTGTGCATTAATGTAGCTACAGTGATGGCGGCTGGTGATGGTGGTAGGAGCATGTAGGTCCTGTGCAGTGGTAGGAGCATGTAGGTCCTGTGCATTATTGTGGCTGCAGTGACGGCCGCTGGTGATGGTGGTAGGAGGATGTAGGTCCTGTGCATTAATGTGGCTGCAGTGACGGCCGCTGGTGATGGTGGTAGGAGCACATAGGTCCTGTGCATTAATGTCCCTGCAGCAATGGCTGCTGGTGATGGTGATAGGAGGAGGAGGTGGTTGTGGGGAGATGTTAAGGCATTCTCTCCTTTTACGTAGAAAACAAAAATCACCCAAATGGCAATAAGCCCACATTCCTAGTGAACAGAAATATGTCTACTGATACTGCTCGGCTTCAAAGTAAATGGTGGATTATAACAGATTAAATGTAAACAGGGAAGGCACTTCCTGGAGATGGGTTTATAGTCAAATATAGAAGCAGATAAATGCCTTGAGTAGGCAGAAATAGAGTTGTGATTTCAGATGATCAAGTTATGGAGGCAGTGCCCTGGGAGAGGGAGCACCATACAGAGGGAACAGGTTGATGTGCTCTGTGAATGAAAGTTGCAGGATGGGGGAGGAGTGGGGCGAGCCTGGGTGAGCTTCTCATCATACAGTGGGTTGCTGAGCAGCCCAACTTCAGCCTGGTTCCTAAGGAGGATTCACACTGTTGCTACATAGATACCAGGGTCAGCAACTACTTTTTGCCCTGTCTACTTTTACTCTCTTTTCCTATCTTGTAACAGTTTAATAAAAACTTTTACACATGGTTTGTCCAAGTGCAGAAATATTTCCTCCGTGGTCGAGCATTCAGCTCTGAGTTTGCCTCTCCTGGCTAGTTTTTTACTAGCCTTTAAAGGAAACATAAGCAGAATGTTCTTCTTTACTTTAGAAGAAAGAATAAAGGCTAGTTAAAGGAATAAAGAATATTCCTTTATGTTTAGAATATAAGAATATTCTTCTTTATGTTTCCTTTAAAGACTAGTAAAGGAATAAAGGATATTCCTTTAACTTTCTAATAAAGGCTAATAACATCCATAAATTGGAATATTATTCCGCAATAAAAATAAGCTATCAAGTCATGGACAGATAGGAGAAACTTAAATGCAGTTTTTCTTAATACAGTGAGGCACTTCAAACAAGAACTGTTCCTTCTTGACTATCTGGGGATTCACATTGGAATACAGTATCAGCAGTAACTGTAGGGTGACTTATAAGAGCCATTAATGACCCAGACCAGGACGTAGACATGCCTATCAGGCCTCTTGGAGGGAGAATATTCTTCTTTATGCTTGCTTTACAGTGGAGGCTGCCTGTTACTAATCTCCTGCCTCTGTTATATTATTTAACAATCTTCGTGTCTACATCCCGGTCTGGGTCCTTAATGGCTTATGTAGGTCACCCTGCAGTTACTGCTACTACTGTATTCAAATGAATATATCGAATCCCCAGACAAAGAGATAGTCAAGAAGGAACAGTTCTTGTTTAAAGTGCCTCTCTCAGCTCATTCAGCAGGTCTGAGAAAACTCCTACAGCCTCCTAGCTGTGGCGGAGTTCTGTGGGCACAGTACACAGATTATAATATCAAAGAGATCTCATGTTTGATTTCCTTCACTAGTGCTGCAATTTGTCTGGTTCCCATTCCACACCCTTTGGATCTTGTTTCATGATATTTCAAGAGGCTTAAAAATGAGTATTGTTCTGCAGGGACGCCTGTTAATGTTTTACATGTTTGTCTCACTTGCGGCCACACTGGTAAATGTTAGAGTAACAGTCAGTGTGTTTGTGGCTCACTCTAGGGCATGTACATCAAATCCACCTACGATGGACTGCACGTGATTACCGGAACCACAGAAAATGTAAGTGTACGGCCGTTACAGGTCAAGTCTGCTGTGTGTTTGAACACATTTGACACAGGCTCTCCTGCTTTTCATGTAAACGTCATGCATGTTGTTTTGTGACCTGGAGTGAGAGCCTGGCTGCCTGCTTTGTTTAGTTCAGTTGATAGGACACTGTTCGTCACAAGCTGGTGTCCATTTATTATTTAAATCATTCTTTATTGCCCTTGTTCATACACCTTGCCTACCTCCCCCCCCCTTGTATTCATTACTCCTTCCACACCCTGGAAGTGTTTAGCCATAGTTACAAAAACAATGATCTCGTTATTGAGACTTGCTCTTACAAGAACTGGAATTGGTGGCCCTGTGTAAAATATAATCATTTTTGTTTGTTTGATGGAATTTTGATATGCCTCCAAGGCAGCTATTTTTTGGAATTTTTGCACAATGTATTTTTATAGTTGTATCTTATAATATTTGATATTGAAATTTAGTCCCCCTCCCCAAATCTGGTCTGTTCCTGCTGTGAGAAACTTTTGTACATTTTTTCCTTCCAGAGAACTTGTTCACAAGTAGAGCTGTCGAGGGCTTCCTCATGGAACCTACGCTATGGCTAGCTCTGGAGTGGCTTAGATATGAAACTAAAAATGTTTGAATGGCTTGCCTGATTCTGTGTTTAAAAAAAAAAAAAAGCATGTTTCTTGGGAGTTAATCTACTATGTAGTCAATTAGGACGGCAGGAAATAGGTCCTAGAGTAGGTTTGGTAGCCCCTTTTCTAATCTGTTCCATGTCTGTAATTTTGAGCTTCAGTGTCTAGGTCTTTTGATAAGAGGAAAATGGCATGATGTTTGAGTGTGATAAACACCTGATTTCTATAGAAAGGAAAATGACATTGTTTAAGGCAGTCAGTGAATTATAAATACATTGCAGATGAACAAGTTAGGAGTTGGTGGTATCTTGGAGCATTCTCTGTGGAGGTACAGGCACAGAATGCTGAGAACCACTGAATTTTTTATGCCATGTCACCTGATAGGGAGTAACAGCCCAGGAAGCTCTGCTTTTAGGTTGGGGATGGTGCTAAGGAAAAGATGCATAAAGCATCACGGGATTCTCCCCTTCCCGGAGACTTTGTGTGCTGCAGCTCAGCCGTGACACACCCAGGCACGTCCCACTCAGTACATGCGGATGTGGATGGATTCACAATGCTGAATGTCATTTCAGTTTTCAGAGTTGAAGTTTCATAGTCTGGCAATTTGGTGGTGCCACTGATTGACTTAGCCAGACTTGTGTGGTTCCAGATTCTGTCTTCTTGAAGCAGTCCCAACATGTGAAACCCAGAAATCATTGAGTTGCTTTCCTTCTGGACCCTGCTCCATGTTTTTTCTTTTTAAAGATGAGAATTGAAGGAGAGACAAGTCAACACTGCTTATGCATGGAATGGAATGTCAAATGTTATTAATGTTGTAGTCTCTGAATTTCTGCCAGACCCATAACACAGGGCGACAGATTCAAGATTTCCCTGAGCATAGCCTAGCCTAGTGTTCCCATGTAGGACTGTGTGGAACTCAGCTCAGAGTAGGGGCTACCATCCTTCCCCCCTGCCCCCCATGGAGTTCCTGGCAAAAGGAATGCCATCTCATTAGACATCAAGTGAAAAAAAAAAAAAGAAAATTTGTCTCATTCTATCTGATAATCCACTTGAAAATGTTGAAAATCTCTTTTTCAACGTGTATGTACGCATTTTTTGAGATAGAGTCTCACTCTTTTGCCCAGACTAGAGTGCCATTGCATCAGCTTAGCTCACAGCAACCTCAAACTCCTGGGTTCAAATGATCTTCCTGCTGCAGCTTCCCAAGGAGCTGAGACTACAGGCACCCACCACAATCCCTGGTTAATTTTTCTATGTTTAGTAGAGGCAAGGTCTAGCTCTTGTTCAGGTTGCTCTCGAACTCCTAACCTCAAATGATCCTCCAGCCTCAGGTCCCAGAGTACTAGGATTATAGGCATATGGCACCATACACAGCCACAACTGTTTATTGAGTACCTGGAATGTGCCAGGCATTAGGCTAAGTCATGTAGATGACAGTGGAAAGTTAGGTAAGAGCCCACTTCTCAAGGGTTTAATCTAGAGATTTTGTACTTAACTTTGGATCATTTTATACTTGCATGTTGGTAGAAAATGCCAGTTCCAGGTTAGCTTTTGTAGTGTCACTGGAGGTCACCATGATGTCAGAGTCAGGATGTTTTAATGGAAGCCTCGCATGGTGAGTGGCAGTGGACGGAAATCAGCTGTTGCATTTCCAAGGGAACTGTTTCCATATTCCTCTATCGTGGACTCCAGGCCTAAGCAACACCAACAGGCCATCCTCAGGCCTTCATTTCATCAATTTGAAGGTTACCGGAGAGACCAGGATCATTCCAAGGTCAGACTAACAGTGTCTGTGATTCTCTGAGGTCTTATTTTTTTTTGATTTTGCGCAAGACCTTGACAAGAGGCAGGACATGGGCTCATCTGTCCTCCCATCTTCCACTCCAGGATTAGATGGGAGGTAGACCAGCTTCTGAAGAATGGGCGCCTTATTCTCCAGGCCAGCACCCCCCTGCAGCAAACCAGCATAAGCATCATTTTCGGTATCGGACTCGTGGGGAGGATAGGCGAGAGCTGCGGAGGGGGCAGGGCGTTGGTCCCGAGCTCTCTTTACACATGTTCTGCCAAGCCCCACTCCTAGTCATGTGGTCAGACATTTGAGAAATGAATGTGTGAGGAGCCTCAGGAAGGGAGGTCAATTCCGGACACAGGTGCTTGTTTTATAAGATTGCCCGTCTGTAAGGAGGGACTTATTGGCCATCAGGGTCATCTTTTGTAATGTAAAGCTTATCTTAAGTGAATCCCTTGTTTGGGAAGTTAACTGGACTGGATTGATTAGGATCAGAATTACCAGAGTTAGGTCTGTAACTGTGGGGTGCACGTTTGACACACAGAGGCAAAAGGGAAGTTAGATGCACTGATTTGTTTTAAGTGACTTAGGGACTCAAGATGGGCTGTCTCTCTAGGGGCCCATGTTGCTGGTCTCTCAGGTGTTATGGCAGCAGGTTAAGTGATTTCAAAAGGAACTGTCATAGTTGCCTGTGCCTTGCATTGGACCAGACCAGATCAAAGGAGATATTTCTGCAGTTCAGTGGGGCTTTGTAATTTGTTGTTGAGCCTCTCACAGCATTGAGTGATATAATTCAATGAAGGTGTCTTGGGTATAGTTGGTGTTCTTCTCCCCATGTTCAAACGTACTCTTTTTTTTTAGATAGTTGTGAATTGTTTAAAGAGTCAACCAGTTACATGGGTTACAAATTAAATACTCTGGCCTGGATAATATTTGATTAGAATTTGAAATGAAAGCCCTATCCTTTTTGCTTCTTTTGTTCATATATGAGATATATTAAACATAACAAGTTCTAGGTTGCTTATATGAACAAGAATGTGAGCAAAGTATTTGACAACTAGATTATATTTTTGTGTACATATTTTTGTCACAGTGGTTGAATATTAATAACATAGGCTTGGCGCCCGTAGCTCAGTGGTTGTGGTGCTAGCCACATGCACTGAGGCTGGTGGGTTTGAACCCAGCCTGGGCCTATTAAACAACAATGACAACTACAACAAAAAAATAGCCGGGCATTGTGGCAGGTGCCTATAGTCCCAGCTACTTGGGAGGCTGAGGCAAGGGAATCACTTAAGCCTAAGAGTTTGAGGTTGCTGTGAGCTGTGATACTCTACCGAGGGTGACATAGTGAGACTCTGTCTCAAAAAAAAAAAAATTAATAACATGGTATTATTTGAGGGAAACAAAATCTGGGCTTTGTTTTGTTACTAAAGATTCATTCATTTTGAATTTAATCTGAAAATGAAAAAAAGTAAATTCATTTCCTTGAAAGATATTTTCGATTGGCACCAACTTTCTGTTTTAATAGCCTTGCGATGATATGTAAAACAAGACTGAATGAAAATAAGATTTCATTTAATAAGCAAATGGGATGGTAGAGTTATAAAGATGATCTTTACAAGTTAAGCAGTTGGTCAGCTTTTATAAGGTTAATTTTGATAGAGATACGTAGGTGTAATATATTTTATGATGAAAACTAGCTTTAGTCAGCTAATCACTTTGACAGTGTGTCCAGACTCTCCTCAGGGGGACTAGCTGAACCTGGCCGTTTAACTGAGCGATTACAGGTTATAACAGACACTAATTAAACAGATGACCCAGTATTCACACCCCAGGTCCCCACACACTGTGTCATCTTAGAGGACTCCAGTACCTGGCTTCATTTTTCCTGAGAAAATCTTATCTCAGTTGCTAGTCACCTATAGAAGAAAGAAAGGAGATAGAAGCAGAAAGAACTAGAAGGTTTAAAAAATTAAGCCCGTTTTGGTTTTTATTTGTGTCTATATAGTCTCCTGCGGACAGATCTCAGAAGATTCATGCCGGGGATGAAGTCATCCAAGTTAATCGGCAAACTGTGGTGAGTTTATTTGTGGAGACTTAAGTTCTCTCCTGTAGAACTTTTAATGACATTTAAAGACATTTTGTGTAAATGATGAACATTTTCAGCTTCCGTCCTGTTTTCCACTATTTTACGTACCTGTTGCGTCTGCCTGTTATTGTCTCACAAGTCTGATTTCTTCCAGTCATAGGCTTGGTTTTTGTGGTTCGTGGGAAAGTCCTCCCCTTCTTACTTCTTTTCTTTTGAAGGTGGGGTGGCAGCTAAAAAATCTGGTGAAGAAACTGAGAGAGAATCCCTCAGGAGTTGTTCTGCTGCTGAAGAAGCGTCCCCCCGGCTCTTTCAACTTCACCCCTGCCCCCCTGAAGAACCTGCGATGGAAGCCACCCCTGGTCCAGGTACCCGTGGGTCATTGTGACCCTCGTCTGTCACCCTCATATGAAGAACGTCCAGTTTCTGATCTGTCTCCCCTCCAAAAGAATCCCCAAATAGACTAAAATTTGAAGGTGATTGGTTTCAGAAGTTAGCGTGTAATTATCCCATTGTTCTGCTTATGCATAAATACAAATTTTAGAAATGCACTGAACGGTGTAGTGGCCACTAGCTCTATATGACTGAATAATTACTGAATTAAGTTAAAGTCCAAGTTTGGTTTCTCAGTGTCACTGACCACCTTTCAGTGCTGGATATTCACATGTGGCTGGGGGCTGCCATATTGGACTGTGCAGATACTGACATTCCCATCACTGCAGAAATTTCATCCTGGTTCTTCTCTTTGCTCATCTCAAATACATACTTACGTGGTTGCATTACAGTTTGAATACAGGTTGAATGCTCTGTGGAGAGACCACATGGGTTGAGTCGTTAGTGGTGCTTTACCAAGGCTGGGTTGGGTTGCTGGGAGTGATCCCCACCCAGTTGAGAGTAGTATCACATAATTGTTTATGCATTGTTTTGAATTGCAAATATTTGGTGATAGTAAAAGACAAACTGGCTTTAAGTGAGTGTTATTACTGAAGTTATCTTCAGATGGCATACCCTTTAGTGCTCACCTTTGGCTGGACTACACTCGCTGGCCATCCTCTTTGTTAAACCACTGGTCCTTGGTGTTTATTTTCTAGACCAAGAATGTAAAACAGTAACATTTTAATGCCCTTTTCTAAGATGAAGAATATGATTTGTGCCTTTGATTTCATTGTATATCTTCACACAGAAGAACAGTGGTCTCGAGCCATCAATTTGGACACTGTGATGCACTGGAGATACACATGTTGCTCACAGAGAAGGGGTTAAAAATAGGAGACACAGCAGAGGGCAGAGAGAGGGGGAATAGAATCAAAGTCACCTCTTCAATAGGAAGGGCATATATAAATTTTTAAAAAGTTGACATGTATTTACAGTGTATGCACGATGTTTTGAAATATGTTTACGTTGCAGAATGGCTAACTCAAGCTCATGAACATGTGTGCTACCTCACATACCGTTTATTTGTGGTGAGAGTACTTACAAGATGCAGGTGTTAGAAATGTAGCAGTTGTCAAGCACGAAATATGCCGTTATCACCTACAGTTGTACAGTAGATGTCTTGACCTTAGTCCTCCCAGCTGACTGAAGCCTTTACCTACACCAGTATCTCCTCCGTCCCTGGGAATCACCCTTCGCTCTGCTTCTTTGAGTGTGGCGTTTTTAGATTCCACGTATAAGTGAGATTAAGTGGATCTTTGTCTTTCTGGCCTGGCTTATTTCACTTAGCATAATGTCCTCCGGGTTTGTCCATGTTCTTAACAGAGACAGGATTTCCTTCTTTTCTAAAGACAGATCGTATTCCGTTGTGTATATACATGCGTCATAATTTCTTTGTCCATTCCAGTTAATTGACACTTAGGTTGGTTCCCTGTCTTGGCTGTGTAGATCATGCTGTAGTGAACGTGGGTGTGAAGACGTCTTTATAACATTCCCATTTCATTTTCTGTAGATTCATACCCAGGAGTGGGATCACTGGATCATATGTTTATGATAGTTCTATTTTTAATTTTTTGAGGAACCTTCATGCTCTTTTTCCTAAATGGCTGTACTAATGTGCATTGCCACCAACTGTGGGCCAAGGTTCCCTTGTCTTCATGGTGGCTCAATGACACTTCTATCTTTTTGATAGTAACAAACATCCTAACTGATGGGAGGTGATATCTCCTTGTGGTTTTAATTTGCATTTCCCTGATGATCCGTGATGCTGAGCGTTTGTTCATGTGCCTGGTGGCCACCTGTCTGTCTTCTTTGGATAAATGTCTGTTCAGGTCCTTTGTCCATCTTTTGATCAGGTTATTTGTTTTTATACTATTGAGTTGTTTGAGTTCCTTATGCATTTTGAATAGCAAACCTTTATCAGATGTACATTTCTGACTGTTTCCTCCTGTTCTGTAGATTTCCTCTTCACTGTGTTGTCGTATTTGCTGTGTAGAAGCTTTTTGGTTTGCCATAATCCCATTTGCATGTTCTTTATTTTTTTTTTAACCTGTACTTTTGAGGTTATATTTAAAAAATCATTGTCCATAACTGACATACTGATTACACCCCAGCTGTTTCTGTTTTCACTGATCAGTAGGAAATCAAACATGTTTTTACTTTTTTGAATTCTCAGAATGTGATACTTATACTCCGAGGTGCTTAGTTCTTCATAGTAAGTGGTGCGGTGCCGATGTGAGGTCTGCCCGCTGATTGGGACGTGGGGTAAATAACAGGTTCTGAAGACGCAGAGCTAGGTGTGCCCTGGGTAGGTGAAGGCACCTCTTCCTGGTGCAGTGGAGCATTTTGGAGCCTGGAAGGGTAGGTGGCGTTGGCATTGGCAAGTGGGGGTACATATTGTAGAGGAGGTGAATGCTATTTTTTAAACACACACTCGCCCACAAAACATGGCTATGCTGCCGTCAGGGAGGAGCACCGTCTTAGATAAAGTTTCCTAGAGTAGGGTCTGGGGCCTTAGATGAGGCAGTTAGTCTTTCTAAGCTCACTGTCTTAATTCTTGGGTTGACTATTAGAAAAGACGGGGTAAGGCTGAGGAAGCCAGTGTGGCAGGGGACAAGCAGGTGTCTAGTGTGGCAGGGAACCTGAGTGGTGACAGAAATTAGAACATCAGGAAAGCCAGTGGAAGGAAGAGACAGTAGGTATTTTGCACATAACTGAGTTTGAGGTGACAGAGGAAAATTCACATGGTTATGTTCGGAATGCAAGTGGAAATTATTTTTATATACCACTAGTAGTGCTTTCTTGATGTGTGGAAATTCACCTAAGAAGGGCCGCTCTCCCAGGTTCTTGGTTTTGCCTATCTCTGGACAAGTTCCGCTCACTGTGCAGTTTGGGAGGGAGGTGGTGGTGGTGAGAAACGGAGGCGCCTGCTTTGCTGTGGTGGGGGGAGGTAATCACCACCAAGATGCAGAGGCTGGTTTTCAGTTTAGCGGTCAGTGTTCTCATGATGCGTCCTGGATGGTTTCAAACACAAATTCTGGCAGACGGCTACTCGGAAGACTTGCTGTCTCTCTGGAGTTTATTCCTCAGTGTTCCTTCTGCCTGGAAGCCCACCATTCCCAGAAGGGAGCTCTTTAGTTCTTCTCAACGTCATCATGGAGAAGGTGACCCTGGCTCCCTGTGACTCAGTGTCTCTCCTGAACATCTGCTCTGTGAATCTCCTGGTGGTCGCTTCCAGCTCCCTCCCTCTGGCTGTTCTTCCTTCAATGCTTGGAACCTGGTTCACAGTCTCACTTCTTCCTATACAACTGGGGTTAGACTGGGGCCACAGGCGGCTTTTTATGTCTGCCAGGGCCCAGCACAATTCTTGCTGGCCGCCTTCAAATATTGAATGCCTTGGGTCTAAGATTTTCTTGTTTCTTTACCAATGAAAGTTTGTTATTATTGCCACTGTTAGACTGCAGGAAAGATGAGATTGAGGTTTTCACACATAATTGTAAAACTATGGACTTTGAGACCAATAACATAATGAAAATTAAGCTATATGGGTCTAACTTGTATGCACGAACACATATATACACATAGAGAGGGTGGCCATAAAGTGTGTGTGCAATTTAAAATGGCATACTATTTTGAATTGCACATGAACTTCGTGGCCACTCTGGATGGATACACTGGTATACATTAGACAGTATGAGGTTGCATGCTTTCTGTGTGAAAGCTGTGTCTTGAGTCCTTTAGATGTGTCGTCTCAGTCCTTACAGCCACCCTGTGTTGGTCCCGTTTTAGCTCCTATCTATTCTCATGTATAGATGAGGCACAGAGGAATTGAGTGACTTGCTCAGCGATGCACAGCTAATGAGCAGTCGGTCAGTGGTAGAATTGCTAGTGATTTCCATGAACTAACTCTGCTAATTCTCATTGCCCCTCTATGTGAGAGTTACTGTATCACCCTTTTATAGGGTGGAGGGGGACTGAGGCCCTGGCTTTACACGATTTGCTCAGAAATACATCAATAACCCTGGCACTGGCTCCTGAGCCCTGGCTTCTCACTACCCTGTGTCTAGTCTTTTAAAACCCTAGGTTAATTTTGAGTAGCTTTTTTTTTTTTTTTTTTTTTGCCATTTTTGGTTGGAGCTGAGTTTGAACCCACCACCTCCAGTATATGGGGCTGGCACCCTACTCCTGGCACCCTACCTGGCCCAATTTTGAGTGTTTTAAAGAAAAATAAAAGTGAAATACTGTCAGTATCTGTAAATGGCCATAGCCACTGTTCACACACAGGCTGGTGTTGCTTTGGAGCAAGGGAAGGAGCACCCAGAATAATCTGCCAATTGATCTCTGCTGTTTCAGACCTCGCCTCCGCCCACTACGACCCAGTCCCCGGAAAGCACCATGGATACCTCACTGAGGAAGGAGAAGCCAGCCATCCTGGACCTATACATTCCACCCCCGCCATCCGTTCCTTACTCTCCCCGGTATGTTAATTTCCATTTTCACGGTACACTCGTCTCCTGTCAGTATAAACTCTAGATCAGTGGTTCCCAACCTTTTTGGCACAAGGGACTGGTTTCATGGAAGATAATTTTTCCATGGAGGGAAGGGGGGGGGTGGCATTAAATTCTTATGAGGAGCAGGTACCCTAGATCCCTTGTGTATGTGGTTTATAGGAGGGGTCGCACCTCTATGGAATCTAAAGCTGCCACTGATAGGACATGAGGCAGAGCTCGGGCGGTGATGCCAGTGATGGGGAGCAGCTGTAAATACAGATGAAGTTTCACTCACTCACAGTCACCTGCCTCCGGCTGTGTGGCCTGGTTTCTAACAGGCCATAGGCCAGTACTGGACTACAGCCTGGGGTCAGGGACCGCAGTTCTAGATGGTGCTGTAAAGTTCACAAGGATCTTGAGAGAGGAAGATCCTTCACTGAGACAGGTCTGCGTTGTGAAACTGCCATTAAAAAGAGGCTAATTAATGTCACAGCTTTGTTTTATTGAGAAAGGTGTGTTCTGCATAGCACTTTAAAATGGGTACAAAACCATACATGGTTAGAATGAACAATATTTCATAGCACTAAAAGTGCCTATAATCAACAATGAGTTAGGGTAAACTTTAAAATAACCAAAAGACTGGAACTAGAATGTTCCTGACACAGAGAAGTGACAGGTGAGGGGCTGCACACCCCTGTATCCTGATTTGATGGAGTCACACTGCATGACTGTATCACGATATAGTATGTAGATAAAGACATACAGCTATTATATTATGTATCCATAATAACTAAAAATAAAAGAGATTTCTATTATTTCTAAAAAAAAAAAGTTTAAAAAAGCGTAAAAAAAAAAAGTATCATCAGCCTTCCTCTACAGGAGTATAGGCATAGATCTAGGTTTTATGGGGCTTGAACTGTATAATTTGGTGAGAAGGGAGCACTTTAAGAAAGGAAAGACTTTACCTCCTTCATGTTTACATGGATGGAACTGGAAAATGTTCTTCTTAGCAAAGTATCTCAGGAATGGAAGAAAAAGTATCCAATGTACACAGCCCTTTTATGAAACTAATCTATAGCTCTCAAACGAAAGATAC
>CAUYQV010070225.1:0-25845 GCA_963574575.1 Galagoides demidoff
AGACTTTGCCTCCTTCATGTTTACATGGATGGAGCTGGAAAATGTCCTCCTTAGCAAAGTATCTCAAGAATGGAAGAAAAAGTATCCAATGTACTCAACACTATTATAAACTAATTGTTAGCTATCTTAAGAAAGCTACAATCCAAATGGAGCCCTAGACTACGGGGAAAGGGGAGGGGGGAGGGGAGGGGGGAGGATGGGTGAAGAGAATGATATTGTGGGGATCACGCCTATCTTTTATCCTATTAGGGTACATGTATGATGGCTATGTTAGCCAGTTGGATGAGAGTTTTCCAAACTGCATATGGAAGCAACACACTGTATCCTATGATAGGATTAATGTACGCAATTTATGATCTAATAAAAAAAAGATAAAAAAAAAAGAACTGAACTTAGTAAATAAGGAGAGTAATATAACAAATACTCCAAATGTGAGCTTGTTTTCCTCTCTCAGCTTTACTGAAAGACAGCATATTTCTATAAAGTATTCATGATAACAACGTAGTGTTGTGTATAGAACTTACATATTTGCCATATGGATTAAAATAATAGCACAAACGGGGAAGAGGGAATAGCCTGTATAGTTGTAATGTTTCTATGTCTCATTAGACTTAATTTAGCATATAAATCTAAAGTAGACACTGAGAAGACCAAGAGTAACCACTAAGAAAACAAGTTTAAAAGTCACTCAAGAATTTAAATGTTATACTAGAAAATATCCACTTAGCACAAAAGAAAGCAGTAAAAAATAGAAGAGAGAAACAAAAGCAACAGGACACATAAAAAAATAAATAGGGCATAGCAGATATAAATCTAACTATGTACATCTTAGAAATGTTTATAATTCTTTCTCTGTATCTCAAAACAAGAAAAACAACATCAAAATACCTGATGTTGAATGTATAATAATTTTGTCCATCAAAAGTCTTTTTTTTTCATATTTTCTACTAATGTAAGAAAAGTGAGAAAATGTTTACGTTTATAAAAAATTTTGTGGGCAGAGTATGGGTTCATAATTAAAATTATCAATGATATGTTTTGTTTTCTCTACCCTGAATCAAACTTTCACAAGCAGTGAACAAATTACCAAGGCCACATAATGAGACAAAGGATAAACTACATTTTAATGCTTTATTTTCGACTTGCATTAGGACCCATTAATAATAATGGCCACATTTAGCTAGCACTCTTTCAACTGTTTCCCATGTATTAACTCATTTAATTTTCAAAACTCTGTAGGGGAGGAACTGCTGCCCTATCTTTTTTCTCTTCTTTCTAGAGAGGAAATGGAAGCACAGGGCAGTGATTTTCCAGGATTGTCCAATAGCAAACTAATAAACTGGGGGAACCGAAATTTGTACTCAGGCAGTCTGGTGTTAAGGATTGTGAAGTTCAACACTGTATTATCTGTATTAAGATTTTTTTCCTTAAAATCATGTTTTATATATAAAGAGGGCTCTGAGCCAAATTAAGAATGATTTGATCAAAGTCACGAAAATAGAGGGCAGAAACATTTTCTGAGCATTCAAGAACATTTGAGATGTCATAAAAAGACGGACCTACAGCTATCATTAAATCTAACTTCTTCACTCCATAAATGATTTAAGAAAGAGGGTAAAGGATGTATTTGCATTCAAAATCATGTTACCACTTATTCAACTACTCTTCGTCTTCACTTCCAGGTTTTCTGGGTCTTAACCTCATAATTTTTTCATCTAGAACAAAAGGGAAAGGTTCAGAGAAAGATTTCACATTGTAATTATCAGTTCAGCAAGAGAATGACCCTGACAGGTATTCAATAATTTAGATCAAATTTCAGTTTCTTTCAACTGTCTTTCCTGGGTGTGGAGAGTAAAGAAAGAAAGATGGAGCTCAATGATGAAAAGAAGAAAGATAATTTGTACCACGGAAAGGTCAAGGTCAATGAAGACCAGGACAGAGAGCACTGGAGTTTTTGGGAGAAGTTCACGGAGGACATTCACAAGCTCACTGAGAGGAAACCAGAAGCAGATTTCAGAAATAAAATCGGCTGGGTGTGAAGGAGGAGGTGAGTAGGTATGGAAACTAGACTTCCCTTCTGAATATGTGGGTATACAAAGCAGAATGGTCTTGAAATTTAGTGATGAAGTTAACAAGACGTACATCCAAATACTGTTCACTGCCTGTGTATGCCAGGATTTCGACATTAAATGGTATTAATATATTGGTCCTTACATAGTAGCTATCAGGAACAAAGTAGAGCTAGTGGTATTTTTATCAGCTTCTTTATCTTTCTTTCTTTCTTTTTTTTTTGGCCAGAGCTGGGTTTGAACCCAACACCTCCGGCATATGGGGCTAGCGCCCTACTCCTTTGAGCCACAGGGGCTGCCCATTCTTTATCTTTCTTTATTCATAATCTTGGTTCACCAAACTATTTTATAGTTAAAATTGCAACAAATTTAATGAAAATTTAAAATTAGAGTGAATTCTACTCCTCCTTTTACCAACAAGGATAATTTTGGGTAAGTCATTACTTCTCAGATTTCAAGTGAACTGTAAGTTTTATCCCTTCTAAGCGTGTCAGAACCTTTAATAGTGCAACATGCATTATAAATGTCTAAGAGAGACCTGTAGCACACACATCTGTCAAAACTTACTCGATCAGGGGAACTCCTTTTAGAAAGACCAACTTGGACACATTATTCTCAGTATACTTTAGCAAATTATCTGAGAAATACCACTTTTACTTTATTAAAAAATATTTCATTCTAAAGTTATTTTTCTATGCTTTTCTTCTGGACTTGGATTTTCCATAGGATGCATGGCCACAAGCTGATAATCATGAACATTATCTACCCCTTAGCACTTCTGGTTTCATATCCTGATCAGAAATTATCAGCTATTTATAGTCCAGTGATGCTGTGTAGGAGAATGGCTTTTTATTCTCCTTTTTCAGTCATGCTCTGTACAAAACCTCATGCCAGGGACCATGTGAAGAGCCCAGGGAAGTCTTTCTGCTTCAGTAGCTGATCCTCCATAGTTTCCCATGCACAGACAGAACCAATCTGGCCTCTGGTTTGAGACAAGGACTCCCTCATTGTGCGAAAGTTTGACAGATTCTATAGTGGGGGCAAATGCCAAACATTGACAATTTTGCATGTAGAGGGTTCTATTTCTGCAGGTTTCATTTAAAATTTGTAGTCGAACATTTCAATATAAGTCCTCTTTCCAGTTGCTGCTTCCCCTCTCAACTTCCCATTTCCAAGGATTGCTTTAACTTTTGATTCATTTATTTATTTATCAAGTCGGTCATTCATCTAACAATTGTCTTCCATGCAGGTGTTGTGGACAGATGAACACAGAGCCTGCTATCTAGAGGTTTGGAGTTAGTAGGGGGAAAAAGGCATGTGGAAAATCTCCCATAACTATAAGGCAGTGAATAAGAAGCACTATTAAACAGGGAGTGGTCAGGGGGTGAGAGGAAGACTCTGCTCATTGGAGCATCTGAGAAGGTGTTAGAAGAGGTGACATTAGAGCTGATCCTCTGTCTACAGAGAATGTTGAGCATCTGCTATGTGCCAGCTCGAGCGCATACTCACAAATAAGCCTAAAAAAAATGAGTGACAATTACCGAATGTCACTTAGTCAGTTTCACTGTGTTTTCTTGCACAATAATTGTAGAAAGTGCCCCTATTTTATTCCCATTTTTCAAGTAAACAAACACACATTTACAGAATGTGGGTAAAGACCCTTGGTTAGTAAGACGTCTAGCCGAGTTCAAATCCAGGAAGCACAGGTGTGCGTTTCATGTCCTCAGGACACTCCAGTACACCAAACTAGGCTTCCCTGTCCATGGCCCTGGATCTCGCAGTGGTTAGCTCTAACAGGAGACAGACTAGCCCATAGGCAAGTATAATACAAACTTATACCATAAAATGTGGGAAATGCAAAGTATTGGGGAGCAAGTAGGGAGGCACTTAACCCAATCAAGGAGGATGGAAGAAGTAGATGCAGCTATTCTGGCACATAAATAGTAAGTTGAGGCTGGACAGGCCAAAAGAGAAAAGAAACAGGAGAGGGAATGGAGAGGTTCAGGGTGAGTATTCCAGCAGGGAGGATGGCATGTCAAAGAGCCAGTGACAAAATGCTTGGCTAGATGAGGAAATTATTTCATATGACTCCATGATAGAACTAAGACTAAAATAATTATAACATTTTATTGCTAGAAGTAAATAAACAATTGTTTATTATAAAAAAAAAACCCTTCAAATACCTAAGCCTTGAGTGAAATAAATGTTTTTTGACTTGTTTACCCCACACTATGTATGCTACTTTTACCTTTAAGCCAGTTGTTATAACAAATTCATGCTCAATTTTTTGTTCGTGTCGAGGGTCCTTTGATCATGAGTCAGTAAAAGTCATTTGGAATGGTGCTCTCAATGTTTTTTTTTTTAATCTAAAAGCCAACCTCAAAAATATGGAATATCAAGGTGACATTCACTGAGTTATTTATTTCTTTTTTATAGGAAAAAGATAATAACCACATGCAATATTTGAGGCTATGCCCTCTGTAGAGGTCAAGTAATGTTTTGAGAAAGGAGAAAAGGAGGAAGAAAAAGAGAAAAAGGAAAACAAGAAAGGATTTATCCAACTTAGGCAGTGTCATGTACCAATATAGGACTTGTTAGACTACAGCTACACACCCACAGAGCAGACCATGCATACTGTGATTCACAGAGTTATGCAGTACAGGATATGCATTTCTGTATACGGCAGCACTAAATATGACATGTGGGCACATTATAGTCCATTCTGGGGAGAAGATTCGGACACTGAGTGATGGTCGGCCATAGGATGAGTGAGACCATAAAGGAATAAGATCCTCATCAGCAGACGTTTTCAAGTAGAGGTAAATGGTTCTCCTACCAGGGCTTTTATATGTAGGAGAGCAACTGAGCTGGATTACCTGAGATGTTCTCATTCATGGAGAAAGTTCCACATTTCTATGATATCTGTATGCCTTTTCACTTTTAAAAAAGTATGTGTATGCATAATTAGAACACATTTTTAAAACTGAATATATAGAAGAATAGAAACATAAAAGTGTATCGTTAGGTAATGCGCAGCGCACAACTGGTACTGAACAAACATGAACCGAAATACACACACACCTGCTAAGCTTTTGTTCCATTTTTTGCCAGTTCATCCTTGGTGCCCATTTTCTGTTTTTTTTTCTCCCCATGGTGGCAATCAAATAATATTAATCCTGTTTTTTCCCATTTATACCATTTTAATATATTAATATAATTGAAAATATTTTAATAGTTTAATGTAACTTCATACAAAAGTTACTAATAGGTCAGTAAAGTGAGGGCTTCTTTCTTGCTTTAAATATCTACAAGTTCTTTTTTTTGCAGTTTTTGGCTGGGCCGGGTTTGAACCTGGCACCCCTGGTACATGGGGCTGGCGCCATACTCCTTGAGCCACAGGCACCAACCAATATCTACAGGTTCTTTAAAGGAGAACCTGAAGATCAAATATACTTAGATTTTTGGTTGTTGATCAATATGCCTGTCTTATTTATGGGAAAGTTTAGCATTTTAGTCATAAAGGTAATAGTTGTGACATCCTGTAGTGCTGTGGTCCCCAATCCCCGGGACATGGACAAGTATCAGTCTATAGCCTGTTCTGAGCCAGGGCACACAGCAGGAGGTGAGCGGCAGGTGGGCAAGCCAGTTCATCGGCATTTACAGCCGCTCCTCCCAGTTGCTTGCATCATCTCCTGAGCCCTGCCTCCTGCTGGATCACAGAGGGCATTTCATTTTCACAGGAAAGGAAGCCCTACTGTAAACTGCTCACTCCAGGGAGTTAATCCTGCCGACTCCTGATAGCTGAGGTTGTTATTCTAGAGCTGGGTTGGTCTAGTTGTAGGGAAGCAAACTCAGGAATCCCACCGATTCTGCATTATGGTGAGTTGTATAGTTGTTTCATTATACATTGTAAAGGAATGACAACAGAAATAAAACACACAATAAATGTAACACACGTGAATCATTGCAAAACTACCCCTCCCCCCAGTCTGTGGAAAAATTGTCTCCCTTAAAATCAGTCCCCAGTGCCAAAAAGATTAGGGGCCGCTGCTATCGTGGGTTGGATGGTGGTTCCCCAAATCAATTTTATGTTCTAACTCTCAGAAAGTGTTAATGTGACTCTATTTGGAAAAAGAATATTTCCATATACTGGGGTCACCAAAAGTGGATACACAAGTTAAAAGCACTTGTTGGAAGTAAAATTGATCATTCCCCAAAAGCATGTGGAAGGTAAAAAAGCAGTGCATGTACAGTTTACCAGAAATGGTAGCTTCAATTCAACTTCGAAAAGTAATACTTGTACAGCGATAACATCGCTTAAAATGTGTATACATTTTTTTGGACACCCTCTGTATACTTCCATGAGAAGTGAGATGAGATCATCCTAGTTTATCTGGGTTAGTCTAAATCCAGTGACACCTATCCTTATAAAAGACATATGAGGAAAAGACATAGCCACAGAAGGCAGAGCCAGAGGTTAGAACTTTGCAGCTACAGACAAGGAATGTGTGGAGTCCCCAGAGGGGGAAGAAGGAAGAAGGAAGGAAGGAGGCTTGTTAGAGCCCCCGGAGGCACTGTGGCCCTGCCAACACCCTGATTTCAGACTCAGGGCTTCCAGATTTGTGAGACAGGAATTTCTTTTAAGCCACCTATTTGCAATAATTTGCTACAGCAGCCTTAGGAAACTAGCATATATTTTTGTGTGTATTTTATCCTAATCACAACTGTCAATTGGTCATTATCACCTGAATAACACAAAGGGACCCTTAGGAGGCTAGACTGAAGGTATGCAGCACTAGACTTTGTTAATAGTGACCCTCAAATTCCAGACATTGCTCCTGAAATGTCATTTGCATCTAAAAAAGAAAGTTTCTCTTAGCTCTGGAGATGGAAATTGCTCTTATATACAATTATAAGGAAGTTAAAATCTGATCCCAGTGTAAGGGAAAACGGAAGGAGCGAAGGCACCCAAAACATACTTGATATGATGTCTGGATTTATTAATAAATTATAGGGTTTCCTCCCTCTCTCCCCCATTTCTAAATTATACAAATTTGGTGATCCACAGATGTGTCTTCAAATAACACACAGATATCAACCAACGTGATTATCAGCCGCACATCCTTATCATTTTCACTCTCGCAGGTCAGGGTTTTCTATAAATATTCATGGAAAAATTTTCCTTTTTACACATTCAAAATCCTTGCTTGATGGTCTAGAGTTACACTTCTGGCACTGTTCAATGTCAAGGGCACTGCAGCTTTCTTTGAATAAAACATCCTGGCTATCTGCAGAAATGCAGCTGTAGATGCAGGCTTTGCAGTCCTAGACCAAGAAGGTCAGCGTTTCACAGCATTCTGACATTCGACACACAGACAGACAGACTTAGATATACGCGCACAGGCACCCATACAACATAGCAGTAATCAGGGCTGTATTACTGATGTTGAATCTTGATTTACACAAGGAGAGCCACAGGACCGCATGTGGGCACCCACAATGCTTTCGGCTGCAGTGACTCACAGACGTGTCTTCAAATAACATCCAGTCCTTTCCGACACAGACAAGCATTAAGTAAGTGACACTTCTATTACACTGCTTGACGTTTCATTATCTAAACGCCTCGCCTTCTTTATGCTTTAGGATAATTAGTTGTCAATTCCCCAAAGTAATTATGTTGTCTGCGTTACTTCAGTTTTTCGAAGGGCATGGGGGGGACATGTTTAAAAAAAATCTTATATTCAGATGAAATGAAAGTCCTAAGAAGAATGTCCTGAGCTTAGAGAATTAGACCACTGCAAAACAAATAAATAAATAACCTGGCACTCCCTACACTACCTGAAGATGGGAAAAGCAACTAATTTAGATCAGGGTCTCCTAGTGACACACAGAGGTCTGGCAAGATCAGTGAGACCCTTTTTCCAGAAGTGAAAGATCTGATTTTAAGAGTCGGTGACATCTGTCACTAGGATGACTATAAAACTTTTATTAAAGTGCAGTTGCCTCACCTCATACTTTAGGGGAAAATTACTATTGAATTTCATGTTTCTGCATTTTCAAGGTCTCCTCCAAATTTTTAGAAGTATTTATTTTTTTGCTATTAACTTCTCTCTTTTCACTAGCTTCACAACACAGAGAGAAGCAATATTATTTTTCTCTGGTGCCAGACTGCTGATTGAATTTTAAGTTCAAATTCACTTTGTAGTGATCTATATCAAGAGAAAGCAACAGGAGAATGGAAATAAAGATACAGACAATACGCAGATGTGAAAGATTCTTGAGTGCACACAGGGTCGGGCTTAGGAGGAGGCAAGTTGATACTGAAACGTGTGTAAGTGCTGATGGCCACAAGTCTGGTAATGAGAACTACAGAGGGAAGGGAAGGCTCCCTTTCATTAAATCAACAAAAACTAATTTAATGCTCACTCTTAGCTGGATGCTCAGGACTTAATGGTGAGCAGGATTAATGTGACCTCGCCCTCCCTCAGGATATATGACCAACCAGAGGGGAAGCAGAGGCTAAGAAAGGGTGGCTCCCTCCAGGCCATACACCGTGTCTGGACCAGAATGAATTCTAGAATCGGTGACTCTGCAGTTCTCCAAAGGCTGCCAATAACTGTTAGGCAGTAGCACTTCCAGGTGTTGCCAAGCACCTGTGATTTAAATGCTCTGTCTTTGTATCTGAATAAGTTCTGTGCGGTGAGTGGTCCTTCCCTGACACTCACTCAGCTACCTACATAGCCTCAGGGTCATACACAAAGCACATGGTCATTACGGCCATAACTAGAGAGAACAGAATAAGCAACTCACAGTGCAAGCACACCTTTCTTAAAACTACCCCACAGTTTAGCTTAACCGACCCCTAACCATCTACAGTCAGAGACTCCAACTGACAATATTTTACTCCTTATCGCTTCCAGAGGGCCTACACACTGTAAGAAGCTGTCATGTTGCTGAAATGCAGTTGCTTCTGGAGTGATAGCCTATGGTACTGAATACCTTACCTGGAAAACTAGCCAGATCACCTGGGGGCAGGTGCTCAGACGTGGGCTAGCTCAGATTTGCAGGCCACTGACATGGCTCTTCTTGTGTGAGAATGTGTGCCTGTACTTATTTGCCTATACACGGGGTGGTTAGGCAGTGTTAGAAGGGTCTCCCTCTTAAAAATATTTCTAGGACATGCTAATCATAGATTATTAGAACTGGAACATTTATCCATTTCCTTGTTACATGTGAAGAAGGGATTCACACACAGAATTCACATGACAGCCAGTTAGTTGCAGCACTAGGGGATTAAGTAGATGTTCTGAGTCCATTGTCGGTCCCAAATTCCTTTGTTACTGGTTATTATATAAAGTTTCACATTGCCTCACATGGATAACCTGATGGTTAATGCTAAATTGAATGCAAGAGAGATTAAGTATAATTGAGAAGAGGCTTTGGTGCTAAATGCCCTTCATACTGCCATTGGTACAAGTCTAGTTCTACATTAAGATATTCATTACATTAAATTTTAAAATAAGTGACTGACTTTTTATTTTTTATCCAAGCTATAAAGCTCTCAAAGAGAAGGGTCAACATGTATAATAAAGTTAGGTTGTCTGGCCCCTTAATAGCTGCTCAGTAAATATCAGTTGAATAAGTAGGTCAAGAGGAGACCTCAAAGATTCTTGTAGCAATAATGAGGCAGCTTGATGTATTATGAAGACCAAAGAGCTTAGAATCTTAGGTTTGGGGTCCTGAGCTATTTACTAAAGGTGTTAAGGTTCAGCTCCTTTATAAAAATTCAAATAATAATATTCACCTCTCAGGATTGGGGGCAGAAATTAAAATACTACTTTAAATCCTTGTTGTCCTGTTAAATTCTATAAAGTATGTCTAATAAGTACTCATTGTATTTTGTGCTGCAGTAAAATATTTGCATCTGAAAAGAAGCAGAATATTATTTAGGGAGTGGTGCCTGAAAGCTGATTTGTGCAGTGACTGTGTGAACATTGCCAGGAGACATTTGAAAAACAGATTCTTGGGGTTTACTTCAAATTTACTGAGTGAAAATCTCTGAAGGAGAAACCTGGAGTCTCAGCTTTTGTTTATATCCCCTGAAGGAATTCTAATATGCAGCTCTGTTTTGGAACACTGATTTTTTGGAGATAGAGCTTCTTTAATTTAATGATATCTAAATCCTCCTTCTGGAAGCTCTATAACTCTGGGTACTTTTTTTCTGCATACAAGTTGTTCTATGACTAATATGCTGCTATTTTACAAATCGTAGTTGCTCAGTAAATATTCTCAGCTAGGTTACAAACATGTGATTTAGGAAATATCTTTGGCCAGAAACAAACTGATGTTTATTATTTGGTTTCTAAGTAAACTCAGGAGGTGCACACACACGCACACAGGAACACTTTTCTGAGGGAATATTATATGTTCATAACCTAAAGCGACAGTGATCCAGGCAGACATAACAGATTAATGGCTCATATTTGCAAGTAAAGAATCAATTATTTTCCTACTTTACAAATGACTTCTATAATTGGTTGAAAAACAGTAAAGCATGCCATTTGTTGGTCAATTACCGCCTAAATTATATATGCCTTCTTGATTAGAAAACCAATTTTTCTTTTTTTCTTGGAAGGCTTGATTTCCAAGTGTTTGTTTTGATTTTTTCATAGCAATTTCCACAACGCTGATGACTTTGTGCCCACTTGACACCGAATGAAATTTCTAGCCATAAGAATCACATTTTGTTTTTGCAAGTTAATTCAAAATTTCATTTTCCTGTTGGGGGAGGTGAGGTGGACCTCTTAGTCAATTAGAATGAGACCACTTAATATCTGGTTCACACACATGATCTCTGTAGCTTTGGTCTAGTTACTTAACATTTTTGAACATAAATTTTCTCATGAGATGAAAGGAGACACCAGAATAAATGAAGTTTCTTCTTCCACTTTAACCCTATGGGATTTTAAGAGTTCCCCTAACACTAGACGAAAGAGAAATGTATAATAAACAGAATCTATAAAAGTAATCCATACGTGTCCCATCAATAGTGGCGGAAGGAAAAAGATTAAGCTTTCTATGTTTATTAAAATAAGAATGGAAAAAAATTACAAATCTCAGTGAAAAGATGTGTGTGATTTATGGTCATCTAGAGGCTCAATTATAGGCAACTCTTCCAGAGTTATTAACTGGGAAGCATCTCCACAATGATGTGTAATTGCCTTAGAAAACCCAGCCTGGCATGGCTTGAATGAGTTTGGGTCCTATTCATAACCCATCATTTAAAAAAGATACATCATTTAAAGGATAAACATGAAATATGAACTCTATAGTCCAGCGAAATGACTCTCATCAAAATTGTAATTGTGCCTTAAATCGACACCAAGTGGCACCCAGGGAGCCAGGAGCATGTCCAGGCAAGAAAGTTTCTGCTTTGACTCTCATTCTCCTCAACGTCCCTCCTGATTCTTTCTCCCCTCCAGGGAAACATGGACTGGGATAAGGAGAATGGTCACCAGCGTAACGTGGGTCACGAGTCATATCCCTTTAATCCAATTAGAAAATCAATTTGAACCTGTGCATGAGCTGTCTATTGCAACCACTTTCCTCAGCCAATTGATCCATCAACACCACTTAATGTGCAGGCTCATCCAGCATTTTCTTTCTCAGTCTCTCACCAGGCACATCAATACATCAACACATCTGACACCACCCAGATGAAGCCGACGTTGATAACCTTTTTCCACAGCACTTAACTCCCTTCCTATTCATTGTCTATTTCTTTCTCTCTCTCTCTTTTTGTTAATGGAAAAGAGGGAGATGCGCACTCTTTGGAAGTAACAAGGAAATAGATGAGCTTTACCTACCTACTTTAATGTTAAAAATCAACCAAGTCACGAGTGGTGCCTGTGGCTCAAAGGAGTAGGACGCTAGCCCCATATGCCAGAGGTGGTGGGTTCAAACCCAGCCCTGCTCAAAAAATGCAAAAAAAAAAAAAAAATCAATCAGGTCACGAGTGGGTATGTGATCTTTATTTGCCAGGAATGCATCCTTGTGTTCTTTTCTTTTTTCATTCCATATGATTTCAAGCTTTTGCAGAAAGCTTGTGAATCTCTGCAGCGTCGTTTAGCTGGCAGGACACACATTAGAACGTACCCAAGGGTGTGCGTAAGGGACTGTCTTTGAGAGGGAATTAGAAGATAAGAAGGGTTCTGACTGTTAACTGCCTCTGTCACTCTGGGCAAGTTATTTCTCTCTGGACATCACTTTTCTCATTTGGATAATGAGGGAAATATAGGCTAGGTCAGTAGTTTGTAAGTGTATATTTCAAGGCCTGAATTAAAAGACAAGACAGGTGGTTTGGGCTTTCAACATCCATTAGGTTTTCATTGGAAAATTAAGAAAAAAACACACACAAGGGGATTTTTAATGTCCTTTGAAGTTCCTTAATCCACACTTTTGAAAGGAAGAGCCATAGTGATAATCAAGTGATAACCATAATAATATTTTGTTAATATTGCTTCGTAGTTTATAAAGCACTTTTAATCCATGATGTAGAAAATAAATGAAGGCCACCAAAAGAGAAAGAAAAGAAAGGCTGTTTATTCAGATCTTGCTATAGTTCCCGCCCCTATGGGAATGGAGCTGCTTCCTTTCAGGTATAATCACTTCTGTTCCTTTGAGTAGGTGCCCACTAGCACCACCTACCTAGTAGGTACCCGCTAGGTCTACTTTTTGTTCTTTGAGGAATTGCCTTATTGTTTCCCTTAGAGACTGTGTTAATTTAAATTCACACCAACATTGTATAAGCATTTCCTTTCACCATATTTTCACCAATATCTATTGTTTTTTGATTTTTTCATAATGGCCATTCTGATGGGGTGAGATGATATCTTGTTGTGGTTTTAATTTGCATTTTCTTGATGATTAGTGACAGTGAGCATCTGTTCCATATCTTTGGTCATTTGTATAACTTTTTTTTTTTTTTTTTGGGAAAGTGTCTTTTCAAGTCTTTTGCCCACTGTTTAATAGGTTTTTTCCTTGCTGAAGTGAATTCCTTAGAGTGTAGATTCTGGATATTGGTCTTTCGTTGGAGGTGTAGCTTATTAGTATATTCTGTGGTTCTGTAGGTTATCTATTTGCTCTGTTGATGATTTCTTCTGCTGTGCAGAAACGTTTTAGTACAAGTAAGTCGCCTCTATTTATTTTTGTTTTTGTTGTATTTGCTTTTGGGGTCTTAGTCATAAATTCTTTGCCTCAGCCAATGTTGAGAAGCTGTTTTCCTAAGTTTCTTTCTAAAATTTTTATGGTGTCATGTCTTACACTTAAGTCTTTAATGCATCTGGAGTTAATTTTTTTGTGTATGGTGAGAGATAAGAGCCCTTTAAAAGACTGGTGACATTTATCCGTTTCTTATATTTGAGATTAATTTGGAGAGCTTTCTCTCCTGAGGGTAAGTCCACCTAGAGTCTTTCAGAATGTGTAAAAAGGGTTTCAGCAATGTGGCAAGCATATTCTTGGAATCTAATTGCATGTGGATTTCTTCCACGACCAGGTAAATCTGTATTTCCTGAAAGATAGAAGTAGTCGCAGGTGTGATCTGTCTTCAATTACACACCTTGTGTTCTTATCCCTCGGTATAAGGATATATATTCTTCCTCAAAATGATATTATCTACTTACATATCTTTGAGCTTTTAATTCATTTACCTAAAAATATTTTCAAGTACCTTCTTGTACTAGACTTGTACTATATGTTGTGAATATATTAATAAAAATACATTGTGTCTATTTTTAAGGAGAAAATAATCTCTGCCTTTTTCTTTTCTAGGCATACTATTATTCTTTTTTTTCCTTCTTTTTTTTAAAGCTAGTCTTCTGTTCAGCTTTTAAAACTAGTTTGAATTATCTTTTCCTCATCTATAGATGTTATAGGTCAAGGTTTTATTTATTTATTTATTTATTTATTTATTTATTTATTTATTTCAGGTTAATGTGAGGGCACAAATAACCAGGTCACAATATTTGAATTTGTTAGGTACAGTCCCTCTTGTGGTTGTGTCCTGAATCCAAAAGATGTATCATACACCCCTACATTGTGCCCATTAAGTGGGAGCACCCCAAATCCTCCCTTCCCCATTCTCTCTGCTCCCAACTTGAATTGAAATGAGTTTTTCTCCTATATGAGCTTGAATTAGATTGTCAACTGCCTTTATATTAGTATTGAATACATTGAATATTTGTGTTTCCATTCTTGTGATTCTTTACTGAAAAGGATGTGTTTCAACTCCAGAATAGGTTAACTAACTATGGTACAGGTATACTATGGAATACTATTCAGTCATTAAAAAGATGCTAACTTTACATCTTTTGTATTAACCTGGATATAGAGGTCAAGAAGGCTTTACATGATTTTTGACCTTGGGGCATCCACCAAGATTTTTACTACTTGAGTTATTGATAATTATACACTTATTACAAATTTTTTCCCTATAATATCAGATAATTTTTTGTAGTTTAAAATATACAATCTCAAGTAATCCATTGGGATATATAAAATACTTCTCATTTATAACCTATGAAAGTGAACAAATGCAGATTATTTGTATTAGTCTGTCTTTTTCATTGTCTTCCTGTTGCTTGCCAATACATCTTATCCAGAAGATGGCTAACAAAAACACTTGAGAGAGATGGGAACTTTTCCATTCTAACAGCCAACCTGTTCTATGGGACGTTCTCATTCTGCCTGATGTTTGATATCTGTCCCTAAAAAGAACTTTCTTGATTTCTGATTACAAATGAAAAGAGAAAAAAAGGGAATTCAGTTGCAAGACCTACTGTCATTTAGAGCAATCAGAAAATTAAAATACATTCAATTCCCAGGTATTAATAGGTGGAATGACATCTATGTGACGTAAGTATCTGACGTCCTCACAGAGGACTAAGCATGAGAGGGTCAGCAACTGGCAGATGTTTTAGAAATGTAAAATGTCTTTCTTGAAACTCCTGAAAGCAATAATATTTTCCTGACCCTAGCGTGGGCTCTAAGAAGATGCTTTCATCTAAAGCAAACAGTCCCTCAAAACTCAAAAAGAAAAAATATATGTATTTAAAAAGAAGAGTGACTTGACAGGTACCTACAGCTACCTTGGTGATAAAGTAAATAAAAGAGAATAGAAAGCTTTTTGCTTTCGATTTTCTCCCCAGATGGCCCTGCCACAGTGCAGAGGGGCTCACGTTCTTCCCTCTTGTGGGCTCTGACATCAGCTGAGAACCTGGGCCTCAGTCTGTAGTGCAGAGACACAGACCAGGGGTCAGAAGCCCTGATGTCTATTCTGGGCTCTGCCTATTACTGTGTGACTTTAAGGCGATCACCATCACCAATATTTCGCCTCTCTGTGAAATATTGGGTAGATATTCCTACCCTGCCTTCCTTTTGTTAGGCAAAAAATAAGATTATTGATGGCAAGATGCCTTATAACTGAAGATGTTCATGCTCACACCTGGTGGTTTCTCCACCAGTGTCTCTCCCTCACTTCTCACCGCCCTCCTTTCATCTCTGATTACCTTCTCTTTTCCTTATTTATACACTTCATTCCAAATATAGATTGGAATCTATATCCTAGGGTCAGATAGGAATCCAATTAGATGATTTAGCCAGCCTGTCATTTCACAGGGCTCTGAAAGAAGTGAGCAAGAGATGAACAAGGTTAATTTTGGATCTGGAGGTATGATGTCCATAGTGGCTGTGTGAGGAAGTTGATAGATCGTTGTCTTCTCAGAAAGAAAGAAAAATCATTTCATTGGTACACATAAAAGCAACCACTTGAAATCTCTTGGAGCTTCCCTAACAGCATGCATCAAATGGGGAAGCATTTATACAAGGTTGAGACTCTGTGGCAGGTGTACCAGGATGAGCCAAGACTGGCTTCTATCCTTTGACACCCTCCCCTCAGCTCTGAGTTCTAGAAGCTCTGACCCAGGTGCTCTACTTCAGATAGTTACAGTCATAAAGACAGGCTATTTGTCCCTGCAGTTCCTAGACTGGGGCAACCACAGTTTCAGCCCGAGAGAGACAGGCTTGCTTATACCTCTCCTTCAAACTCTGTTACAAAAGTCTTATTTCATGTGGGAAGGAAGCTTCAAGAGGACTGAAGCTCCGTCCCCTCCCCCAGTTTTGCACTAAAGGACAAAAGCCCTGCCCCAGAACAAGACAGATCAAAAACCTTGGGGTCCAACTTGTTTATAGCACGGAGGCTTCATGACAGGAAGAGCAAGCTGAGATCATCAGGGGTTGCTGTACCCCGATGCTGGTAAAGAAAGGACACTGCCCCAGGAGAAGGGGGCTGTGGTGAAAGGGACTGACTTTATTCAGGTCAAAACATGAATGGGGAACTAATGCTTAAATATATTGTTGAAAACAGTGCAAATTTTGTTGGCAAGCTGTGAACTAAAATAAAGTTTGAAGGCTCCCCTCCCAGCAGCTGACTGACTAGACCCCTCTTAGCCAAGGGGCTCTCCTAAAACTGAGTGCTAGCCAAGAGAAGGAGATAAGCTGTGCCTCATCATGTCCCCCTCCCTCCTTAGAGATGCTCTTTGTGACTCATTAATAGTCTTAAGGCATCCAGGACAAACCTGCCACTCCTCAAGATGCATAACAAACCACTTGGGTCTGCACATATGTCCTCTAGTTTGTCTCTGATTAAAGACACTTATTTTAACTCAAGCAATCATTTTCGCCACTGCTGGTCTATTAGACAAAAGCTAACTTTTTCAGCCTATTGTCCAATGGAGAATCTTTAAACCCACCTATAACCTGTTGGTCCCTGCTTTGAGATGTCCCACCTTGTTGTGCCAAACCAATGCATGCCTTCCACGTATTGATTTATGACTCTGCCTGTAATTCCTATCTCCCTAAAATGTAGGGTGGTAAGCCCACAACAATGAGACCACTTGCTCGAGGCTTCTTGGGTATGGCTCTGGGTCATGGTCCTCAAACTGAGGTCTGAATAAACCTCTTAAGTTATTTTACAGGGTATGGCTTCTTTTCTGTTGACAAAGCAATTAAGTAGTTGCTGGAAGTCCTCTAATTTTATTATAATTAAAAATGAAGTACTTATAATAACAGACAAGAAGAGCCCCTGGATTCTCACTCATCCTGGGATCTTGGGGGTTCTTAAAGGGAATGTGCATATAGAGGCTGTGTTCACTTTGCAGCAATCAAAATGAAACATGGGGCCAAATTTAAAGAATTCCCTAAGCAACACTGATATCCATCAGCAGAAGGGAAGCCTTATTGTTCAAGGGGCTTAAGCACCACATCTGACTGAACACTAGCTGAAGAGCTGTATGCTTTGATTCAGGGGCAATGCCTAGGAGACCAGGCTTAAAAATAATCACCCTCATCCCTGATGGTCTGGAAGATTGTGTACGTGGAGAGCTGAGCCCTCTCATGTGAACTGGAGAGGAAACTTCAGAGCTATTAGTCCCTGGTTAAATGTGAGACAAAATTATCCACTATGAAACCATCTTCAAGCCACACATTAAGGGCAATGAGAGAAAATTTAAATAATCAACAACCTTTGATCAACAAGTAGCTTCTATTGACCCAGGAGCTAAATGACACAAACAGGAGAAACTGTTTCAGGCCGGGAAGCCAGGGGCTTTGCTATGCAAGGAAAATCAACATCATGAAATTAATTTAGCCAAATTACTAAGTAAACAAATGACCCAAGAAAAAATAGCAAAGACCCTGAGGCAGGAGGAGTCAGTATATACTTCAAAGTGCCTTGCGCATTACCTGGCTCGTATTAATCTCTAAAGTCCAACTGAGTCAATCCTCACATTGTTCTGACACAGACTTGCTGGGTAATGTATGTAAGCTGCTTTACTCCTGTGGGCCTTGGCTCCTTATAATTCAGTGATAATGACAGCACTTTCTATATTAAAAGATTGCTGTGCATGAGAAGAACTAACACATTGTCCATGGTCAACTACTACTAGCTAAACTTATCTCCAGATATGGGTTTTTGTTTTCCCTTCTTCCATCTATGATGTATACCAGTTACTGAAATCTCTTTAATAAATTCCCATCTATCAATTATAATGCTCTTCCAAAATCAATAGACCTGGAAGGCTTGTCCATGAAATCATGGGAAACTGTCAGTGAATATGCTCGTCGCTTTATCATTTTCATAAAACAAACAGGGGCAGGAAAACTTACATTTGGCCAAAAGGAAGAGGGCAATATCAGGATGTAAAGTGGGGAACCAAGGAGGTTAGTGGATGCTAAAAAACAATTCCACTAACTTGGCCTCTTCACTTAGTACAAGTCCTCCACGCTCATCCTAACGAGTTGTAACAGAGGGGTGGAGGTGATTGACACTCAGTAGCACAGATCAAGTCTTTCTGAGTCCTCTAAAACCCTATACCCCTTGCTTGTTGCTAGTTTAGCTAATCCCGTGCTTTATTTTTGATTGCGCACAGACAGAAAGACCCACCACGCCAGGATTATTTGGCTCAGCATTTCTCACACACCAAATTCCGGATCAACATCGCCATCCACGACTCCATTTGCTGGCATTAAAGCACAAATCCTCCCCAGAGCCCATCCAACCATAGAACCAGTCTTGCTAACAGACTTGAATGCTTTAGTACAAAAGTAAAAATGCATGGAAATGGGAAGCTACCAATCTCCTTGATGCTAGGCTTGGAATAAAGGATACACAATCTATTTTTAACTCTAATTTGGGTTCCTGGGTGGTGGCCACAGACATGATAATAAATACAAATTGCCTCAGGGAACATTTATATATATATATAAACTATTGACAAAAGTTAGCAGTTGCATTACAATTTGAGTAAGTTTCATAAACAATGGTTTCGTGTGCTGTGTCCTTGTTTTATTTTTGACAACGAAAAAGCCATCATTTTGTGCTCCTAATTGGAGCTTTGTGTTTCCATAGAAGCCTTATTTCTCTTCCTATTCCCAAATTTTATTGAACAAACAAGAATTTTTTTTTTCATTTTCCCTCTTTTAATTCAATCAGAGCCATTATAAAAATGTTCAAACATTAACACAAGAAAGACGACAGTATGACAGAGCCCACAAACACATGTCCCACACCCGACAACTACCTTGGTTTGGTTCCACTTGCTTTATCCGTCTTTTTATGTTCTTTTTTCTTTTTTGAAAAATTTCAAAACAAATCCCAGGGATCATCCTATCTCAATGTACAGACTTCAAAATGTATCACTAAAAATCATGAAAATTTTCTTATATAACCATGGTGCAATTACTATACCTAACAAAATTAATGTTAATCCTTGATACCATCTAATACCTAGTCCGTAATCATATCTCTTCAGCTGTTTTCTTACAGGTGGATTGTTTAAATTAGAATTCAGCCCAGATCCGCCATTTCATGTAGTTATTATGAATCTGAGCCTTTTTAATGCTGGGGCAGTGCATTTCCTTTTTATCTTATTTTTGGTTATTTATTATCATACTATTGATTTGTTAAAAAATCAAAATGACCAGTTGATCTGAAGAATGCTGCATGTTAAAGACCTGCTTCTTTGTTTCCCCTAATCCCTATTTCCTGTAAACTAGAAATAAAGTCTACTGACTGACACTCCATTAGTATCAAGTTCAACCCTTTGGTCAGAGGATTTCATAGATAGTGCTAAATACTTTATGTTCATCACATCAGGACACACAAAATACTGGACTATCTCCTCTGGTGTGATAGCTTCATCTTCCTTTTTAAAAAAATTTTCATGTCCAAATATTGAGGGGGTAAAAGTGTTTTTGTTATATGTATGAATTATAAAATGCTAAAGTCAGGGATTTGTGTGCTCATCACCAGGATAGTGTACATCGTACCCTATAGGTAAGTGTTCATCCCTCACTCCCCTCCCAATCTGTCCCCTTCTCAGTTTCCAGTCTCCTTTACCCCACGTTCTCACCATGTGTACCCATTGCTTATCTTCCACTTATTAGAGAGAATGTGTGGTGTTTGTTTTTCCATTTCTGAGATACTTCACTTAGGGGAATGTTCTCTAGTTCTACCCAAGTTGATGCAAATGGCATTATTTCATTCCTTTTTATGAGTAATAATTATCTTGTCTTATATATATATATCACATTTTCTTTATCCAATTATGAAAATCATGGGCACTTATGTTAATTCCATACCTTTGCAATTATGAATTATGCTACAATAAACATTTGGGTATAGGTGTCTTTTTGATATAATTACTTCTTTTTCTTTGGGTGAATACTCAGTAGTGGGAGAAACTATTTGCAAACTTTACTAAGAAGCATATTTTCTAGCTCCATCCCATCCAGTTAAACATAGTAAAGTATCTCAAGAATGGAAAAAAAAATCCAATGTACTCAATACTACTATGAGATCAATATATAATCACCTATATATTCATATGAATAGTAAAACATAATTATACTCTAGAAAGTAGAAGGGAGATGGGGGGTATTCAGAGGGACCTGAAACTCATGTATCTCAAGAAGGGGAAAAAAAGTATTTACTGTATTCAATACTCCTATGAAATCAATATATAATCACCTATACATTCATATGAATGGTAAAATATAACTATAGTCTAGAAAGTAGAAGGGAGGTGGGGAGGTATTCAGGGGGACCTCACCTAATGTGCATGATGCAATGGTATATTTCAAAACTATTAAGAAAAGAGTATAATTGTCTTACCACAACAAATAAGTAAGCAAAGTGATGAATGAGTTAATCATCATTAATAAGCATTTCACATTGTATATCAAATCAGTTCACTAAACTCCATAAATGTATCAATTTACACAGGCATGGTTTAAATAAAAACAAAGCAAAACAGCAAAAAAAAAAAATTGCAAACTATACATCTGATAAAGGACTAATATCCAGAATATACAAAGAATTCCAACAAATCCTCAAGGAAAAAATAAGCAACGCCATTAAAAAGTGGGCAAAGGACATAGAAGAAGATTGACAATGGCCAACATGCATATGAAAAGATGTTCTACATCACTAATCATCAGAGCAATGCAAACCCAAACTACAGTGAGATATCACCTTACCCCTAATAGAATGGCCATTATTGAAGAATCATGAACCCTAAAAGTTGGCATGGATGTGGTAAGAAAGGAAGATTTAAACAGTGTAAGTGGAACTGCAAATTAGTAATGTAATACCTCTACAGAAAACAGTATGGAGATTCCTCAAAGAACTAAAAATGGATTTATCATTTAATTCAGGAAGCCTTATCCTTTTGCTACTCTTTTTCCCATCAGCATTACACATGAAGTCTTTGCCCCTACTAATCATTCCCATACTCAATGATTAAACTAGAAGTCGTGAGATATTTTCTAGTTCTATTACTTCTATAATTATTACTTAGAATTTTTTAAGAAAGAACATATTCCAATAAGAAAAACTTTGTTCATCCTGCAGAGAGAGGATCTGAGTCTTCTAATATAACAATTAATTAGGAAAGGTGTGATTGTGTCTCTCTCGGTCTCTTTTTCTTTCACATATCATCATAATTGTACATATGTTATATACACAATGCATTTTAATCAATTTTAATTTTTGAGGTATAACTTATTTATCTTCGGATCTTCAGCCAGTAGAAGTTCCATTTTTTGGACAGTGTTCTCTTGACGTGACCCGTAAGTCTTTAAGAATCTCCTTTATTTCTGGCAAAAAGCTGTTTCAGACTTGTTGAGTATATATCTTGCCCCACAGTCAGAACCAGTCATTACCCCTGGAAATCTGGGCTACACAATTTAGGTCCTAGATGAGCTCTTGCTTCCCAAACTTTCTTTACTTTCAAACATTTCCTGTTGTGACAGGTAGGAAATATGCATTTTAGAACAGACAATAATGAATTTATTCTAATATCTCTAACCCAAAGATGCTCCTGATTTTTTAAAGCACAGAATTAACTCTGACCTTATTTTTAGTTGTAGCCTCTGGGTTATCAGGTTTTCTTGTTGGGTTAAATTCTACTTTGTCTGGTGTCAGGATTGTAGCTTCTTTCTCTTTATTTGCATTTATCAGGTGTCTTTGCCTTTCCTTTTAACTTTCTTAATCATTTGACAATAGATACGTCTCTTGTGATCGGCAAGCAGTTAGAGAATGGACTTATTGCCCAGTCTAAACATCTTTTTATTTTCTTTTAAAAAGGTAAGTACTTTTATATTTGTTAACAAACTACTAAAAATTCCAGTTTCTGCCATATGGTATTATATTACATTTGTATCTACATATACTCTACATTTTTCACTACGTTGACATTTTCTAGAAGTTCTTATGGGTATTTATTTTTGATTTTAGGACAGTTCATCTTTTTGTTCTTGTGGTGTGCGTCATACCGATATCTTTCTTAGGTAAATATTTAGGGATGTCTTTTTAGGAGAATGTCTATTAGCAACGTGCTATGAAAAATAATGAAAGCAGATAGCAGCAATTTTTTTCTTCTCCCTTCCTTCTACATTGCTCAATTTTAATGGCAAAAATTATCTTACAGCTTTCTTTGATGCCTAGCAATTGCTTAAACTTTTGCTACATCCTGTGTCTTATTAGGTAACACCAATGAGGTCATCGGCAAGTAGATTCCATTATCCACTTCCCGTCATCTCCTCCCATGTTAGTTATGTCTATATGGCCAGAATACTTCATAAAGGACATTTTCAAACTATTTGGTGACCTTTATCTTCTGTATTTATTCTCATTTCAAAGCTCACTCCTGATCTTACACCATCTTTATTTATTCATTCTTGGGTGACTGAACACTATTCTCTTATGTATTACTTAGGGAGCATTCCCGAGGCCAGTATCCCCTACGTGGTCAGGAGAAATATGGAAAAGATTAAGAAACTGTACTGTGATACAGTGCTGGCAGTCCTACAGTAGGCATTTATTAGATGCCAAGCATGTCAGTTGATTCAGGGATAGATGAACCGAGGTTTTTGCCATCAAGATTTTGATAGCCTTTATTATACAGCAGTGGTATCTTGCACTGAAAGTTTCACAGGTCTGCTAAGGTTAATAATCTGCTTTCTCAGATAATTTACTGCCTATATGTCCGAATAGCATATTTTAGATCCTTTAAGATCAATCTACTGCTTTGTATCTGGCCCAGCCCACAGCCCACCAGATGAGTAACAGTTACCCTAGCCTACATGGAGACTGATGTCAGGGCTGGAGAAAATGCACTGTCTTTATAAGAAACTATTGGTCCGTACTAGATTTTAAAATATTTCAAATTCATCCTTGCTCTCTCTCCCACTCTCTTGCTATGCTCCTTACTTCTGGCATCTACCTGCCATGAGGTTACCTGTTCTTTTCCCCAAAGCTCACATTATGGTGTAAACCTTCCTTAGTTAATCTCCCTCTTCCCATCGAGGTTGACTTAAACTTTATTCATACACCCAGGACATTACTATCGTCTAACCCACAAATAGAATAGATTTCATTTTCAGTCTGAGCTCTGATACCGGGTGACTGGATAAAACTGTGCTTCAAAAGCATCTAAAGCCACATGCAGTCTCAGAAGGCATACCGTGACTGATTAGGGAATTTGGCCAAAAGATGAAGCCATGTCAGGTGGAAATCCTGTTATCTGCAAGCCATATACTAACTCATCATGATGCTATGATATTTTATATAACCTCGCTCACTGGTATTATATGTTCTTTGAAGATTGGGGCCCAGTGTCTAAACTTTTAATCAGATAGCATAAAAAAAAAAAAACAAGGAGAATTTAAATATTGTGATGCCCCATTTGTTGATGATTTTTAGAGAGTAGACATTTTTGGTTGGGTAAATAACATAGCCATTTTCAAGATACTTAATGTCATAAAGTAAATGTCTTGAGTTAATTTCTGGGAATTCAGAGATAAAAAGGCAATTTAGTTTAGAGAGCTTAATTTTAATTATGGAAACAAGTTAATAAACAGATTTAATATTATATTATGCACAGTTGGTTTGGGAACTCTGAGAAGGTCTAGATCAGAAAGGAGGATCAGTGAAATCTTCCCAGAGAACAGTGCTGGAGCAGAGTCCTGAAGGGAGAATTAATTTTGGAGAAACAGAGTGTTGATGAGGGGGAGTTTTTGCAAGAACAGAGAACACACCTGGCACCGAAGCAGAAAACAGCATGATGTACTTGTAGAACTACTTGTTCACTGCAGTGTGAAGGCAGGCTGCAAGTATGTTTACTGAGAACTGAGAGTAGAGACAGGCAGAAACCAGCCATTATGTGTTCTTGTGCCGACTTAAGGATTGTTTTAACAATCCTCATTAGAGCAGGCTGTGGGGAGTTCCAAAATATTTTAAACAGGAAATGTAATAATCACATTTTAAGATTTTGTGATAAAATTCGCTGGCTAACACTTCTGAACATAGTATTCATTTATTCATTTACTTATGATAAGCCTCTACTATGTCTTGAGCCCTGTGCTAGGCACTGAGGACTGAATGGTTAGCAACAGCAGGCATGATCCCTGTTCTTAAGGATTGAAATCAAACTTGCTGTTTATACTTTTAGATCCAGTCCTCTAACATATTCTAAACTTCCTTTACTTGCATTATTATTTTCTCTCTAGCCTGGATTACTGTGATTGGCCCACCAAGATTTTCAAATACCTCCCTATTTGTTAAAAAATAAAAATGTTACAAAAACCGACCAACCAAATAAGCAAAATGGTGATTCCTCCTTCATCAACCTTCTTCTACTGTGGAATTTCCTTGCTCATTGCTACAGAAAACTTATCTACTTTCTACTTTCTCCCTTACCTATAGCAGGAAACCGACGCAGACAGAAGACTCCAGGCACTAATTGATTAGAGGAAGTGGGTTTATTCCTGCCAGGGGCTAACTCGAAACACAAGTGTGTCTCCAAAACCAAGCCCCCAGACTCAATCTCTTGCCTCTCTTTTATCCACTTTTCAGGGTGGGAGTGCACGTGAGGGTCATAAAACAGAGAGAGACATGACATCATCCTCAAGGTCCCAGGCTCAAGGGGGAAGGTCAGATTCGCTCCCATCCTTGAGACTGGTTGGACCACCTGCCCTCAAAGGCCATCAAAGTCCAGGGAAGTTACTGGGTTACAATCTAGGCCCCACGTATGTCAAGGAAGAAACATACAGACAACAGAAAGGCCTGCAGCTTGGCTGAGGCCTACACAGGGTGGCTGGGACAGATCCTTTTAGTTCTGCTTTTACTTTCTTGCCTCAATCCCACGGACTCTTTTATTCCCACCACGTCACGCAGACAGCTTTTATACATCTATTGAATCACTATATTCCCAAAACCTAGAATACCACCTAATATATAATAGGCACTTCACACACATACGCTGAACAAATTTTCTTTGGAAATGGAAAGATGAGATTATATCTGCTGGGAGCAGGAATATACATGTGTGGGGCACAATGGTTCAAGTGGCAAGAGAGTTTTAGGAGAAAGGGTAATGCTGAAAATATTAGAGAGAAAGTAAGAGAAATGGTAACATTTAGCTATGATGTTCAAGACCCATCCGAACATGGTTATCATTCATTTTATGGCATGAATGTAATTTGTTTGTGATGTGATTTTCTTCAGCAGTAGATGGTTACCAGGCTAAGGTAAAAGAAAAAAACTAATGCTGACAGTTTAAGAGACGGGTAAAATTGTTATTCAAATAGTAAGCATTTTGAGTTTTCACGGTCATTTTATAGAAGAGAATGAATATGACAAGACTTTTGCATAAAGATAACT
>CAUYQV010070226.1:0-36928 GCA_963574575.1 Galagoides demidoff
TCCCAGCTACTTGGGAGGCGGAGGCAGGAGACTCGCTTGAGCCCAGGAGTTGGAGGTTGCTGTGAGCTGTGATGCCATGGCACTCTACCCAGGGGGATAGCTTGAGGCTCCGTCTCAAAAAAAAAAAAAAAAAAAAAGAATAATTCTCTGAAACATCTGCTCAGCTAGCTTCTGGCCCCTGTAGTCTATCTGTATGGGCAGCAAGCACAGGTGCTTCAGCATTACCTGCTGAGGTATACAGCAGAGTGTAGCCAGTAGGCTGTGGGTTGAGTGCAACTGAGCCTCAGTGAGCACAAAGGCTGGATCTGGTACTGTGTACGGCCTGGCAGGCCTACCAAGTCCAGGAGTGCAATCCTAACACCCTCAACACATATTGAGGTTGTCAGTGTAAATCTAATGCCAGTGTTGATGTCAGTGTTCCTACATGTTCATCACTTAGTGAAGTCATGGCCTCAAAGCATGTACTTGTTTATTCCCCCACCCTGAAGGACTGTGGGCATACACCCCACCTCCTCACTAGCTCCTGCTAGGGTCTGCTGCTCCTCAAACCTATAAAACCTAACCCCTATAACCTCCAGTACTCAAGAAAACTCTATTCCTGCTGCTGAAGTTTTAAGATACTTCTGAAAGTTTCTATCATTTCAACAGACAGAGCTTTGTACTGAACTGGCATTTTGCAACTTTGTTGTTAGTGCTGAAATCATGTCCAGGTATGAATAAACTGTCTCAAAAGATGGCTTGTTACTGGAAATTATGCCCATTTTAAGAAGTCACCTGTGGCAAGGTCAACAACCAGCAGTCCAGCCAGACATGTTCTTTCATAAAGTGGAATCCCAGACCCCTGGAGTCAGGGACACATGCATGGCTGTGTGCTCCCAGGGACCATGGGTGGAAGACTAGGGGTCACTTCTGGACAAAGACCCTTAACAAGGTAAGTGCTCAGACCACCACATTATTATAGAAGCCATATGAGTGACAGAAACTTCCAGAAGACTGGGCTCTTAACTGGCTAGTCCCAAGCCAGCGTTGTCCTCTGATCTGGCTCATTCTGACCTTTTACTCTTTAACATATTATCCTTCTGATTGCTTATTTTGCTAAATCATTTGTGTATTTTACTGCAAAAGTTTTAATAAAATTTTAGATTGGTGCCTCACACCTGTAATCCCAGTACTCTGGGAGGCTACGGCAGGAGGATCACTTGAGGTCAGGAGTTTGAGATCAGCCTGAGCAAGAACAAGACCCTGTCTCTACCAAAAATAGAAAAAAATTACCCACACATAGTAGTGCAAGGCAGGAGGATTGTTTGAGCCCAGGAGTGTGAGGTTATTGAGAGCTATGATTGAGCCACCTGCACTTCAGCCTGGGCAATAGAGAAAGACTCTGTCCCTTCCCCCTGACCCCCCTGCCAAAATAAAGTTTCTGACTTTGCCATGAGAAGTATGAGGGTACCAGAGCACAGACTTTATCTGAAAAGTTGAGATGACACACAGCCAGCGAACATGCCAGCTTAGATAGAGATGTCATTGCTTTACTTTCCACCTAAAAGAAAAGAGAATAGTTTTTCAGGTTTGTCTTGATTACCTGTTACCACATCAGATATCTTACAGAAAAAATAAAGTGTTTCAGAAACCAACTAAGATATTCCTGTTTGATCAGACCTTGTGTTAGAATACAGCATTTATAATTTGGAGTTCTAGCCCTGCATCCCCCATCCTTATGAAAAATTAAGTCATTTATTATCTGCACTACAATGGCTTTTCAATATTCACTACTGTGACAAAGAGCTGCTGCACCAAACCTGATAGTAACTATATGCACATGTGCCATCTGACTGATATCTGAATTGCTGGGCCAGCCAACTGGAAGACAGGGTGTTTAAAGGTCCCGATGGCTTAGATTCAGCAGTTCTCACCAATGAGCACCTATGGAGAGGTCAGATCGTTTTACTCAACCCCTTCACGTGCTTACCAAAGAAGCCCACAGAGGTGCATGCAGTTAAGCAGTTAACTCACAGCCTGGTTCAGATTTGGAGAAGGTAAGAAACAATCAAAGGCAAGCGGAAAGTAACATGTTTCCATTTTTATTCAACAGCAAATTTAGGCAGACATTTCTACTGATTTGACAAGAATACCAGGGTCAGGGGTTGAATTGTGCTCCCCCAACCCAAAGACATGCTGGAACCCTGATCCCCAGAACTTAGAATGTGACCTTATCTGGAGTCAGGGTCTATACAGAGATCAGAGGTCACCGGTGTGGACTACATGACTGGTGTTCTTATAAAGTCCGACATAGACAGATTGATGGGAGAACACATGCACAAGAAGGCAGATGGGGGTGATGTCTACAAGTCAAGAACATTAACGACTGCCAGCAAACCCCGAGAGACTGGAGGGAGGCATGGAGCAGATTCTGTCCTAGTCCCCAGTAGCCAACCTGCCAACACCATGACCTTGGATTTGTGGTCTCGAGAACTGAGAATCAATTTCTGTTGTTTAAGCCATCCACTGTGTAGTACTTTACAGCAGCCATGGAACCTAATACAATCTTAATTTTATTATATTCACCCCAACTCTAACAGCAAATATCCAAGATCCAACAGTCAGTATGGAGCAAAGCTCAAGGCTGTTCCACCCCTGCCTTCGAGTGTACACTGGTTTTACTCATGTTACTGTGTTGTAAGCCAGTTCAGGTATAGCTAGGAGCCCCTTCTCACCCAGCTTTGCTGGAAGGGCGGCTTCCGTGTCTGCAGTTGTGGTCCAGAGGATGTCTGTGCCTGATACAGAAATTGCCCTGACACTGGACACAGGCCATCTGCAGCATCTCTTTCTTCTTGCATCCCTCTTTTGAGCACTGGTATGTAAAAATCTGAGAAAGCAAAGTTACTTCAGTATGCAATTCTTTAAACAGCCCAATAAAATTATTCATATTTAAATCAGAAAGAGCTTTCATCTGCACAGAATATAGATGTTACATTTTCATTCAACTATCTTACTGTCAGAGGAAGATGGACCAGAGCTGTTCCCAGGAAGATGAAAGACAACAGGGGATAAGTGATCTGGAAGGCAGGCAGCCATGGAAAGGCACAACGAGCACAGCCCCACAGGGTAAGTGGCTGTGGACAGCTCTGGACAGCAGAGGCTGCTCTTGTCAGTGGAATATCTATGTCCTCCAAACTGCTAGTTATTTTCTTTAGGTGGGGGTAAGTGGTAATATAAATTCTTATATTTCCCACTCCCTGTGAACATTAAGGCGGCAAGCAAAGCAGGGAGAGCATCTGGTAGTCTGAGAGCAGCACTCTGGCTAAAGCAGGTGAGCATGGCTGTCCTGAGCTGCCGTGCAGGAGCCTGTATACATGCAAATATAGGGACGATGGGGCGTAGGCAAAACAGTGTCTGCTACGGTGGCAGAACAGAGATCCTGAGGAACATGAAAGAGATGCACCTGCGCCAGGATGGGCAGGCAAGAATGACCTGGCAGCTCTGGGAGGAGCCAACAGAGAGGGAGCTATGTCAACCTGGGAGAAACAGGTGTGCTGGAGAGAGCCACAGGCTGGTAGGGGATTTAAATGATCTCTGGAAAGTCTGAGGGCAATGGGGCTGAAGTAAACAGAGTGTGGGGTTGGAGGAAGCCTCCATAAAAAGAGCTTTGTGGGTTTATTCTCATTTTAAAGTAATAAAAGTTAGTGAGGCTAGGTAGGGTGGCTCACACCTGTAATCCTAGCACTTTGGGAGGCTGAGGCAGGTGGATTTCTTGAGCTCAGGAGGTGAGATCAGCCTGAGTAAGAGCAAGACTCTTGTCTCATCAAAAACAGAAAAAAACTAGCCAGGCATTGTGGTGGGCACCTATAGTCCCAGCTACTCAGGAGGCTGAGGCAAGAGGATCGCTTGAGACCAAGAGTTTCAGATTGCTGTGAAGATGATGCCACAGCACTCCACCTAGGGTGACAGAGTAAAACTCTCTCTCTCTCCAAAAAAAAAAAAAAGCCTTACATCCATCGTAATGTAATTGTACAGAATTTAACATTTTAAGATAGTTGATAACTACATAACATGATTTGTAACCAGAAACTGATTTAAGCTTGACAAAAGCCAATCCCCTAGAAGAAAAGCTCTTTAAAAAGCCAGAAGTGCCCAGGCGCAGTGGCTCACACCTCTAATCCTAGCACTCTGGGAGGCCAAGGCAGGTCGATTGCCTGAGTTCACGAGTTTGAGATCAGCCTGAGAGCAAGGCTAAGTCTCTAAAATTAGCTGGGCATTGTGGTGGGCACCGGTAGTCCCAGGTACTTGGGCAGCTGAGGCAAAAGAATTGTTTAAGCCCAAGTATTTGAAGTTGTTGCGAGCTGTGACATTATGGCACTCTACCAAGGGCGACAAAGTGAGACTGTCTCAAAAAAAAAAAAAAAAGTCAGAAGTGCCCATGTGCTTCTTTCACAGAATAAGATAGGAGGAGCCCTGAACCTGAAGAGCTGCTAGCCTTAGACAGAAACAACCCAAATTGAACTGGGAGGGTCCATAGGTAGGGTGCAGTGCGTAGGTATCTGTGACCAGACCCAGGAGACAGCCTTGAGGAAAGTGCAGAGGCTCCAGAACTCTCAAGTCCAGGGGAAGCGTAGATGGAACACACACTCCACAGAAGTCAAGCTGAAGCATCTCCCCTTGGGCATCTGGCTAAGGAGAAAGATCTGAACATAAGTATTGGCTTTCCCCTTCTTGAAATAGCATAAAAATGACAGAAAAGATTTTCTGAGAGGACATAAACCCTTAAGGTCAAAGAGTAAGAAGAAAACAGCTTCAAGACTTCAGAGCTAAAAAGCACATGGAAGAGTAGTAATGGACTGGGCAGAGAAAAGAGATTGCAAACAGAGAGGCCAGGAAAGAATCCAATTCATGAAACAAAACCCCCCAAACTTGGGCGGCACTTGTGGCTCAGTGGGTAGGGCACCAGCCCTATATACCGAGGGTGGCAGGTTCAAACTCAGCCCTGGCCAAACTGCAACAAAAAATAGCCGGGCGTTGTGGCAGGCGCCTGTAATCCCAGCTACTCGGGAGGCTGAGGCAACAGAATTGCCTAAGCCCAGGAGTTAGAGGTTGTTGTGAGCTGTGTGAAGCCACGGCACTCTACTGAGGGCAATAAAGTGAGACTGTCTCTACAAAAAAACAAAACAAAAAATAAAACTTGGAGGACTACAACAAGAGAAGCTGTAAACTTGTTAAGAAACAAACCCAAAAGAGCAGACTTCTGCTTTTTTCTGGAGGGTCAGCCAGAAGCTGCTGTCCCAGGGAAGCACTTGGGGCAGGAGGACCTCAGGAGACCTCTCTGGAGGATGGCTGTCAGTTCACACACCATGTGGGTCTCTCTATTTGTTTCCTAGGACTCTGGCAGCCAGGAATGGCCCCTCTTGACACGGAGGGAAAGATGGAAGACACAGACCTCAGGGACTTCCTGAGAGAGTGGATCAACAGCAAAAATCAAAGTCCACCTGCACTTAATAAACAGCTAGATCCAGAGCAGGCAGAGAGGAGGATGTTTATCATGACATGTAGAAAAACCGGTGAGGAAAAGCAACCTGAGGCAGAGCCTACAGGGAGACTACCCAGGAACCAGGCCACAGTACGAATAGTACTGAGACAGAGGAGAGTGTGAAGGGAAACAAAGAAATGTGAGAAAAAATGGACCGAAAGATGACCACAGCCAGGCCAGCTTGGGAATTCTCTAAAGCACAGACAGGGAACAATCCATTCAGATATTTTGGGGAGACTTCAAAGCTAGGATGCTAAACCCAGGTGGCTAATTCAGTAGAAGCTGAGAATAAAGACCCTGAGAAATGCATGGTCTTGATTTATCTCCCATTCTTTCTCCCAGGAAGCAGCCAGAGAATGTGCTTCCAATAAAATAAGGGAACAAACTAAGAAAGAGCAAAACACAAGAAATATAGATCCAAAGAGAAAGGCAAGGGGACTCTCTAGGCTGGGTCTCGAGGCAGCAAGACTGGAGCACGCACTCCATAGCACGGTCTAACCCTTCCAGGAGGACTGGCTCATTAGAATGAGGTGGAGAGCTGAGTCCTAAGTGTACACTGTGGTGAACAGGTAACATCTACAACTAAGAGCAAATAAGACAAACCCAGGTTGCAATAATATACATTTGAAGAAAAAGGAGATGACACACATAAGACTAAGTATGGAAGGTGGCTGCAAACTGAGCCTATATTTCCTAACAGCCCTTATCACCAAGGAACAGATGAATGACTGATGATAACACCCACGCTGCCAAAGCAAGGAACACTGAATGTCTGAATTTTACATCCTCTTGACCCCTGATATTTACAGAGTGTTTAACTTTGAAAACTCGTGTCATTCACAACTTAGGAAAACAACACAGCATTAAAGTTTTACTTTTGTACACATGCTACTGGGATTAATTTTCATAGGAAATGGACTTTCCTTCTTGCTCCCTGAAAAACCAACATTCACAGATCACAGATTCAATCCAGAATCTGTCCTTACTTTTTTTGGTCCTTACCTTCTTTTTATTCTTCCCAGGATGTTTACAGTCTCTATCAATGTGATCACCAACCACCACATCTGGTATCTCTCCCTTCTTTATTGGGATGGGGATATTACAGAGCGGGCACACTGGGACCTGAACATCCTAAAGATACAATGAACATAGATTATATCTGAGATTCAGACAACCAAACTTACAAAAGAAAAAAGTGTAGTTGTATGGTATACTTGAACTTGCATGGGGTACAGAAAACTTATATTGTTACCACTCATGAGAACAAATCACTGCTCGTATAATGGGTTGACAATGAGGCACCTCTGGTCAGGCACAGTGGCTCAGGCCTGTAATCCTAGCACTCCAGGAGGCAGGTAGACTGCTTAAGCAGAGTTCAAGACCAGCCTCAGCAAGAGTGAGACTCCATCACTACTAAAAAGATACAAGAACGAGGGCTGTGGCTCAAAAGGGTAGGGCGCCGGCCCCATATGCCGGAGGTGGCGGATTCAAACCCTGCCCTGGCCAAAAAGAAAAAGATACAAAAACTAGCTGGCCATTGTGGCAGGTGCCTGTAGTCCCCACTACTTGGGAAGCTGAGGCAAGAAGATCATTTGAGCCCAGGAGTTTGAGGATGCTTTGAGCTATCCTGACACCACAGTACTCTAGCAGGGTGAACATGTGAGATTCTGTCACAAACAAAACACTAGTAAGGCATCTCTAGAACATGAGGGTGAGATCCAGTGGAATTTAAACATAATGGATCAACCACAGGAATGATCTCAAACAGCTGAGTCAAAGGCAGCAAAGGAAGGAAGCTGGTGAAGCCACTCAAGAACCACCCGAGGTCAACAGGGCAGTCTGTCCAGCCCTGCCCAACACCTCTAGAGTGGAGATGACAGAAGGAAGCACAAGCCATAAAGATCCCCCAGTTTAGAAGCAAACTTCTAAAACCCAAACCACAAAAGAAAAAAAAAGAAAATCCCCCAGTTTTTGTGGTTTCCTGTATGGCTTTTACACAGAGATTCACTCAGACAAAGGAACACACACCTAGGCTGAGCTCTTAGTATATAACCACCACTGCTGGCTGCAATCCAAGACTGGGAGCATCTAGAGAGGGTGACTGGACCACCCAGTAGCTAAATACCCAATATGCTTAAAAATTTGGGCCAGGACAAAAGTTGAGGAAAGTCAACAAGAAAACTAGGGTAGCAAACAACACAGGATGGGTAGCAGATAATTACAGAATTGTGGGCCCTTACTGTCTGTGGGCTAAGGTCAAAGAGACATCAGGTGAGGTTCCCTCAGTGGGCCAGTTTTGGGGTCATGAATTTCACAATGCCAGTTTGTTAAGAAATAAGATGCTACTAAATGACCTCTAGCCAGACTCCTCCCCATGTAGGAACATGGGAGGGCCCAGTCAACAAACGTAATGGGCAATCTGGCTCAGTCATCAGTGCTGGGTAAATACAAGCAGTGACTCATCCATACCCCTCAATAGCCTAGAAGATGCAAGAGGGTCAGACCTTAGCCATCATGGATCACAGCATGTGAAGCTGAGTCACCCACATTTCTCCCTGCCTACAGGGCAAAGCAGTACCCAGAAACAAAGTGAATGCAGGCTGGGAGCCTTCTGAAAAGCCAATAATCAGAGTCCTACATCTGTTAACTTATGCAAATTAGTTCTGAAAGCCATCTTTCAGTTTCCACTGTGCATTATTTGACTCAGCTATGACGGCAAGGCTGCAAACTTATCCAAATAAACAAGCATTTCTAATGCCTTCCTGACTAAATTTTCCAAGTATTAAAACAATTCTTGCACCCCATGAAAATATAGCTACATGATTCCTTGGTGTAGCAGATCAAAGGAATCAAGTACTCTAATATGTAAAGCTGTTAAGGTAAGGTTACAAAAACCATTTGACTCCATGAGTTGCTGAAAATAAAATTTCAGTTGTTTTAGAGCCATGCTGTGCAACAGAACTTCCTGCACTGATGGAAATGTCCCGTATCTGTGCTGCCCAGTGGTCACTGGCCACATCCGGCTACTGGATATTATACCTTTCGCTAGTGGAACTGTGAAACTAGATTTTAAATTTTATTTAATTTTAAGTTAAAGAGCCACATGTTGCAAGTGTCTACTATACTGGACAGCTCAGCTTTAGACTTAGAACCTTTTGAATTACCTTCTTGAATGCAAACGGACATCTGTGTGCAGCACATGTAAAATGATCTTTACAGAAATCTTGTTTACATTCATCACATTTTAGTGGAAGAAAATCTAAAAAAAAAAAAAAGGTAAAGTATTTTAAAGACTAGAAGACTTACAGGTATGTAGGTACTTACCTACACTAAGTGCTTCATGCCTATGAGATAAAAATATTCTCAAGGATCACATATGAGAAACAACTTTAGGCTCAACATTCAATAAACTATTAAATTATCTTCTCAAGAGAGATCCCATTTCTAATGGCACATGTCTCACAAGTATTTAAGTGGTACACTGATATCCACGTAGCCCTGGCAGCCAACCTCATACCTGGCCTTAGGAGGATACTAACTACCAATGTTGAACAGAAACTGCACCATGCCAGCTTCCCAATACTGAAAAGCTAGAAAGGCCAAGACAGAGAATTACTAGCCAATTAGCATAATGGCTAGTTCTCCCCCACAAAATAGCCAACAAAATACACTTCTACTAATACTTTCTTTAAGGCTCGGCGCCTGTGGCTCAATCGGCTAAGGCGCCAGCCACGTACACCTAAGGTGGCAGGTTCGAATCCCCAGCCCGGGCCCACCAAACAACAATGATGGTTGCAACCAAAAAAATGGCCAGGCATTGTGGCGGGCGCCTGTGGTTCCAGCTACTTGGGAGGCAGAGGCAGGAGACTCGCTTGAGCCCAGGAGTTGGAGGTTGCCACGAGCTGTGATGCCATGGCACTCTACCCAGGGGGATAGCTTGAGGCTCCGTCTCAAAAAAAAAAGAAAAGAAAAGGCAACACTGAACTCCCAAGGAACACTAGTTTGTCCAAAGTTTGTATGTTCATTAAAATTATAATTCAGGTAGAGTCCATTTTAGAACTTGAGGATTACAGAAATCATTCAGCCCAGATTTACTGAGAACTAAATTTAATGAGAGTCATTGGGAAGAAAAGAGAAAGAATCAGATACACACTCCATGAGCCAGATTCAACCATGGAAGCAGAACCAGGGGGAGATGGTGGTGGTGGGGAGGGTGTTACAAGAAACTGGTTTATATGATTATGATGGTGGTTAAACCAGCTGAAAGTTTATAGAGTTGACACTTAGAAAAAAGAAGAAATGAGAAAGCTGTTACCTGAGGGCAGAGGCTGAAGATCCTGTCTACAGGGTTCAGGGAAGGAAAGATCACAGGTAGGCTGGAGCCTCACAGGCACAACTGAGGCTTAGCGTCCTCAGGCCATCAGGGAGGGAAAATCACAAGCAGACTAGCCCCCCCCCCCCCGCCGTGATCCAGAGTGTAGGGACAGGGACAGTTGATCCAGCAGCTGTTTGGAGTCTCCGAGCCCAGGGAAGAGTTGTTTGGATTCTCCAAGCCTAGGGAGGACCTGTGACAGCTCCCACCTGATTAGGTTAGGCCTACCCAGGATAATCTTTAGTTTCATTTAAAGTCAACTGTTTATGAACTTTAATCCCTTTGTGGTAGCACCTAAATTAGTGTTTAAATAAATAGGGGCTTTAATTCAGCCTTGCCAAACCCATGAGAAAGCCATCATGCCCACTGTCCCCTAGAAGCAGTTAGGAAATATGCTCATTTGTAATGTTATTCTCTGCTCACGGAGCCCTGCGCTGTGCACTAGGCCAATGGTTTTCAACCGTTTTTATCTCATGGCACACTTGAACCTATAGTTAACTTCCACGGCACACTTAAATTATGTTGATTTTAAAAAAGAGTAAAATCTTTGAACTTCTTTCAAAAATATTTTAATTAACAATCTTCAAAAAGTTTCATGGCACACCTAAGAGCTTTTCCTGCACACCAGTTGAAAATCACTGCACTAGGCAAAAGCCACACTGTTGAATAGAAACCTACAGAAAGTAATGAAAAGTTCGGCAGTAGGACGAGCAGAAATGTTACCATGCCCCCCAAAAAATTAATAATAAAGAGGGAAGAATGCAAAACAAAGATTAAAACAGACTATTTTAATCATATTAGGAACCAGTACAAAATAACAAAAATCTCTTTTTAAAAATAAAAGGAAAACACATCCACATTGGAATAGTATCAAAGTCAAACCAAAGTCAGTGAAGATTTCTCAACTTATAAAAATGTATTTATACTTCAGTGAAATTATACTTAAGAGTTCCTGGAGGCACGGGGAGGGATGGCTCCTGCCTGTAATCCTAACACTCTGGGAGGCCAAGCCAGGTGGATTGCTTGAGCTCAGGAGTCCAAGACCAGCCTGAGCAAGAATGAGACCTGGTCTCTGAAACTAGTTGGGTGTTATGGCACCTGTAGTCCCAGCTACTCGGGAGGCTGAGGCAAGAGGATCTTTTGAGCCCAAGAGTTTGAGGTTGCTGTGAGCTATGATGCCAGGGCATTCTACCCATGGGAACAAAGAGAACTGTCTCCAAAAAAAAAATGGCAATAAAGAGTTCCTGGAGAAACCACTCCAATGCCAGACTATAAAAGTTAAATTTCATCCTCAGTAGAACTGTATGTTTTAAAAACAATGTGTCTATCATTGTTGCTCAATTTATACTCAAGAGAATGAAAAGAATGCAAAATCACATGTGTCAGAAACAGGCATGAGGATTTTGTATGCATTCAATTGTTGTGGGAGTAGCCACACTTGTGAATGCTGAACCCGTGTCTAATAGTGTAACCCGCGTGTAACTGGGCTTCCTGCATTCAGCCTCAGCGCCGCGATCATCCAGTCTCTCACCTGTCGGCACCTGCCCCTCATGGCTTCTCCCTCCCACCTCTGCTTGTGAGTCTCCTCATCCTCCTTTCTCCTGCCTCCCCTTTCAGCATAGAGTAATCTGGCCCATTCAAGGGCCTGCCCTTCACTTGGCCCAACAGGGGCCAAAAGAGCAAAGAATTCTTCATGGACTGGAAAGGGAGGGCACAATTGCAAATACTTGTTACTTTATATCACTGTTTTCTTGACAAAGCTGTAAATCTCCAGTGTATTTACAGGTAATGAATCAGAACTAGTTCTTTCATTTCTCAGATTCCAGAGAATCTGGAAATAATAAATAAGTCTACCCATCTTAGGCATCACGCTAAAATCCAAACATTACAAATATAGTACTAGCATTTAGTATAATGCTAAACTGCTCTTAAGATTTTTATTCCTCTGGATGAAATGCAGGGTATTTGGGACCAAAAAAGATAAAGTTGAGTTGTTTTTTTTTAATTTGATTATTTTTAAAGTAACAGAAAAGGAATCTTAAGATTGGGGATGGTTTTGAGAGAAAAGCAAATCAAACATAAAGTTGGTGTTCAGCATTATTTTGGCCGAGCTAAAAACCAGCTTTGTTACTGCTGACTCTCGATTATTCCAGGAGCTGACTGGGAAGTTTGTGAATTAACCAGGATCCCTGCTTCCCACAGTGGCTCCCACTGCCAGGCTCTTGGCCGCAGCACTGCCGGTTAGGACTTCCGTGGTAAGGACTAGAGACACCAGCCCTCAGGGCAGCTCATTCTGTTTCCTGCCACTCACTGCAACGTTTAGTGTGAGATGCTGAAAAAAATTATTAAAATGCATTGTGCAGATTTGGGGGGTCATTTCAATTACCTCCACTACCCCTGTCCCTCATTATTTTTCATATTCAAGAGTAAGCTTCCTATTCAGACAGGCAATTCAATCATGGCGATTCATTACTTAGGCTGAATTAACTGGAAAAAGTATATGGTAATAACATAAGTTAATGTTTAGTGTAATAATTTCAACATTACAGGTCAAGGGGAAAAGACTCAAGAAAACATTTTAAGATTTTTATTTTGGGGAGAATCAGAATGGCCCATTCTACTTATTCTCCGAAGATTTTCAGTTCTTAGGATGAAATGCAAAACCCTCCCTATTCATTTAAAAATCTGTGCTGAATTTTTTTAAATGCTTGTCAAAATCGTAAATGTCTAAAGAGTCTTGAGAACTCAACTTAGAAAATGTAAAATGGAGAATAGATTCAAAGCAGAAGTGATGAGAAATGTTTGCACAAAGAAACTGGGGTCAGAGCCACACGGTGCCGAGACTCCTTCCTGACCTACCAAGGTGCGCCCAAGACAAATTCTCACTCGTCCACTCACTCATTCATTCAATAAGCAATTCTCGAGCATCAATTCTTTAGCAAGCATCATGCTAGGTCCGGAGGATTAAAATACGAATCAGACATGACCACTGGTGAGATCATCAGAAGCCCCGGGTTGCGAGATCTGACAGCAGTGGGGGTTCGAGCAGCCTGACAGCTGAGTAAAACCCCAAGTTCCTCAGTACAGAGTGCCTTGTTGAGTTTGCTACGGAAGAGATGGGGTAAGTGTGACCACAGCTAATGCCTTGCGTAGGAGCAGACTCCAGGCTCCTTGGCAAGGCTGAAGCTGGAGGCTTCCCCAGAAATAAGCTGAAGAAAAGACATAAAAACCAGCACGGAGTCCTGCCTGTGCCTCCCTCCAGACTGCCCTTCCTTGGCTCCCTGCACAACATACCCACTGAGCCAGACCATGATGGGAGCAGAAAATATATCCAGGGACTCCACTAGATAAATCCGCAAAAGCTGTCCTGGCTTTTGTGGATTTATCCAGCTGACCTGGCATCTGCTTGGTAAGATGCAGAGCCTAAGCATCTAAGTGGCCCCACTTGACACCCCATTCCTCAGTGTGCCCACTACCACTGCCTCCTCCTCCTCAGTCATTAATTAGGTCTTCAGTCGATAAATACAGGGCTGTCTGGACGGTATCCAGCCATATGTGATGACAAACAGAGACAAACCTGGCTGGACACTTTCCAGACAACTGTTGAATACTGAGCACTCTGCCTGTGCCAAGTGCCAAGTGCCACGCTGGGGCTGGGGCTGGGGATACAGAAGGAAACAAACCTGAGACGGCACGTCCCTGTCTGCAGGTGCCTCGTCAGGCGGACGGGTTCTAGAACCGGAGTTCTATCCTCCATCCTAAGACACTTGGCTCACCTCCAAAAGCAAGTGCTCAGGCTTGACTCTGAAACCATGTTTCTGCCAGCATTCTGTCCTCCAAAGTGGAAATCACTGGGTCCCATCCAAACTCCGCCCTCCTCCAGTTGGGGTCCAGCAGGGATACAGAGCTAAGGGAGCAAAGAGAAAAGCTGCGGGAGAGGCTGTGTCACCAAGCCAAGAGAATACTCTGAAAACCAGTCTAAATGTACATGGAATTCATGGGCCAGGACGTGTAGCTCAGTCAAAAGCGAGGTTTCCAAACTGAGAAGGGTTTCCAGTAACAAGTCAGCTAACGCCAGGCCAAAGCCAAGAGTTAATTAAGCCCAACAGTCAAGCACCAGAGAAGAGGGGGTTCTCAACCAGCATCGTTGGAAACCCAGGTTCTCCCCCTCACCAGCTATTTGAGTTTGGTCATATTTCTTCATCTTTCTGTACCTTGGCTTTCCCCATCTGTAAAATGGAAACAATAATGGTACTTCTCTCATGAAGCTGTTACTAGGATTCAATGACTTAGTGCATTTAAATTACAGTGACCAGAATACCACAAGTACCTTAACAGATGTTAGCTCTCACAGTTCTCTCCCTGGACAGGTCAGAAATGTTCTAAGACAGCTTCCTGAGCTGAGTTTCAAGGGATCTTTATCATCTGCTCCATAAACTACATACTGGATCCCAAGTTTATGAGAAAACAATGAGGGTGTAAAAGATTCTCTTGGTAAGTGATGTGACTAATGTATAGACAGAACCTTTAGGGAATGTGACATGAATTAGTCTTTGATAAACTGTAAGGTATGACTGATGTTCATGGGAGGTGATGTGGAAGAGGATATTCAGAGACAGGAAAGTCAGGGAGAGTCTGAGAGGGTCCCAGATGAGATGTTAGCCCCGACGGAGCAAGGCAGAGGGGACTGATGATGCGACACCCAGCCAGCACCTTGCCTGAGAGACGCCACGTTAGCCCCACTGGGGTGGAAGTGGTAACGACTCATTTTCCCGAAAAGAACCTTTCTTTTTAGTTGCCCTACATTTAAAACTCAAATAAGGCCAAAAACCTTTTTGCTTGGCCACTGTTCACTTACTGCTTCCTTCAACTCCATGAGGTCTTTCCATCCATGGAGCATTTTCAGGCACTTTAATCTGCCCTATGAATCCCTGGCTTTTGTTTCCCCCTCAGTGACCTGCTTTGTTATGGATCCCATTTTGCAGCTCACAAACAAAATCTGCTCAGAAACACCCTGGGACCTGAGACCTTTCATTTCCTCCCCACAGAGCCAGGTGATGATCAAGCAGGGAGCCCAGAAGGAGGGGGACAGGTCGGGGGAGGAGGAGAAAGTGGCACGTGCTTGTCAGAGCCTGTGTTCCGTCTTCCCCTCACCACTGCAACTCTTTAGGTCTCTTCCAGGGTTATGGAATAAATTTTGACCTCATATCTTAATTGGCACATAAACATAAATTTACAGGAAGTAAGGCATGGTTAAGGGGCAGTTGAGTTTTTACCTTGTCCGTGATACCTATTTATATTATTTAAGGTGATTCAGTTCAATTGTGGTTCTGCAAATAGATGGAATTATTTCCAGAAAAGTAATAATAACAAATCAAGGTCTCATTCCAGCATTATAAAAGCATACGCCTCTTTTTAAATGACTACAGTTGGGTGTCAGAAAATCTAAACAAATGTGTAGTTAAAAATGATTGTTATACCTTAGGGACCAAGTTTATACAAGACAGATTAGCAAGATACAAGCCTCATTATGCGTGAAAGTCATTTGTTTTTCCTTGAATACAGCAGAGCACAAGTTCTGGGGCTGCAATTCATAAAGAGTGAACAGAGGACTGCGTGCTGTTGTGACATTAATCTTCATGAATATGGAAAGGGGTGAATTATTATCTCCTTCTTTATGAGGTGAACAGAACTGTCACAACAAATTTGAATCTTGGTGTAAAACAGAATGAACATTTTCAAGGGACTCGCTCACCCTCATGGGGTAAGAGAATCGCAAAGAGGGTGCAGACCTCCATACTCTCAAAACCAGGCCTCTTTTTACTGACCCATAAGCGGAGAAATTTTTCCCTTAATTTCAGTTTTTCCTAAACACTCAGGAGTCTCCTATGTGTGCGCCTTTCTCAATGCACTTAACGTGGGCTCCTAAACTAAACCTAAACATCTAGTCAACTTCTGAGCACTTGTTATGCACTAACCCACTTCTTGATATTTACCTATTTTGGGTCTAGATTTACGCTATGTGAATTCCACTGCCAGGAAGCCTTTGGCTCTGTTGATGGTGTCTGCAGCTGTAAATATGAGCGTTTCTGTCCAGGCGCTTACCATTATGATCTTACCAGGACAGCTTTCAGGCAGCTTAGCTGTGGCTGCGTCCTCAGACATTTGCTACCTATATTTAAAAGTTCCACTGACAATCCACTGACCTGCCACTGAGTGTAAGGAATGGCAATCTCTGGGGTTGTTAGGGCCCCCTGGGGACAAGTAATATTCCTCAGCAAAGAAATAGGAAATATTTTAACAAATTAAAGCAAGCAGTTGTTTCAAAATGCCTTAGCTTGAGATAGAGCTTTTAATCAATGGAGCCATTACTAGTTCTACACATGTGCTAGTTAAAAGGATGCACTAAGGGAAGGGCACATAGAAGCTAAAATTGAAATCAAAAGGCTTCGCTATTAGGTGCCGGCTTCCTTGCCAGAGGACACAGCCAAGGAAGAGTTTTGCAATGAGGAGAACCCAGCCTGGCGCCAGGGCCCAGCTTCACCACCCACCACTTGCACAACCCCGAGCCCTTGTCTTACCCCTGGCCTCAGCTCCCTCCTCCATGGGAAAAGTGGATACAATCCCTTCCTCAAGAGTGTTTGCCAGAATTAAATTAGATAACACATAGGAAGCACCTAACGGAGTACCAGAATCGTGATTGGGACTCAGTTTATCCCACACATCCTCCTCACCCTCCCTCTTCTCTCTGACTTGGATCCTAATCTGAATAACCTACATTCCAAGAGAACTAGGAGGTTTCATTATAGGATAACGGATAGCAATAGTTGGAGCATCTGATTCACGGCAAAAATCCTTCCACAGAAAAAAAGCATGGCTAAAGGAAAAACACATGGCAAAAATAGAAAAAAAACTTCTTAAAACAGGTGGAGGAGGCATAGGTGATGGAATTAATCAGTAATTGCGAGAAGTTGGAAAGAGAACTGGTAGGAGATGGGAGAGATGGACACACAGCTCGCTCAATTGAGTGAACGAAGGTGCCTCGCCCAGAGGTAGGCAAGGCAGGGGTGGGATTAGCAGAGGGTACAAGAAAGGACACGCACAGGCTTTCCTTTGGGTGGTAACGGGTTGAGTTTCAGACATGTTGGGCTTGGGCTTATGATTCTCTAATCATTCCTCCACCTCCTTCCCCCCAGAAAGTGGTCTCTAAACAAATGCTTCAAGCATGTGTATTCCTTTAAAATGATTTCATTGTCAAGAAACCCCTTTTGTAAACAAAACAATTGTTTGAGAAAGCAACTCCTTAACATATCTGCTTTGTGAATTCCAATTTCAGTGTATCCAGTTTTCTTCCAGGGAAAGCACATCTCCACATATGTTTTATTAAGATCATTAAGAATATCATTTTACCTTTTATCATTGCTCAGGAAGTGATGACTGTCAATTCTAGAACTTATTTGACTTGTATAGCACAATTTCTATTTAATTCCATTTATGATTTCAAAGCTAAGTTGTACTCTTCGTTCAGAAGGAAACAATTTGGTCTTTAGAAACACTTGTAAAAATTACATATGAACTTCTTGCAAATTATCATGTTGAATGCCATGGCTTTTAATTTTAGTCATAAGTTTTCAAGAAGTTTCTTTCCCAACCCTAAACTTCCTCTCCTCCCTATTCCCTATGCTACCCCCACCCACAACCCTGTCTTTACCTCCCCACACACACAAGCACATACACAATCCTAAGACTTTTGAAAAAATCTAGTATTTCTTATTTTGGAGGTACCAACTCCATAATATAACAAACATATTAAAATAAGCCATGAGTAGGGGAATGAGGGAGCAGGGAGTGTGGAGGAGGAAGGGGGTGGGGGGTCACAGTGTATGGCACATCTCTTGGAGGTGGGATACAATTATAACAGGGATTTAACCTAACAAATGCAATCAGTGTAACCTAAAGGAATTCAAAAAAATAAAATAAAATAAGCCATAAATTTATTTACAACTTTTTGTATTGAACTGCAGTAGACTGGTTGATATATTATGTTCTAAAGATATTCAAGTCAATTATTAATTTCAATTGTTCAGGCTTTTTTTATTATTTTGGAGCCCACAAAGAATTTAAATTTTTAAACAATTTTGTAGGCTCTTGAAAAGCTTGTTGAAGCTTTAAGCCCTTGAAAGGAGTTCATTAGGCAGTTTTTCTATAAAGGTCAATAAAATAGTCTCAACACAAACCCCACTCAAAGAAAAAATAAGACATAAATACTTCATGAATAATTTTGCCAATGTTTCTCCTCTCACAATATAATGTATTTTTATCATTTATCACTTAAAATGTGTTGATGGACTCTTTTTTCCTGGTGCTACAGTTGGCATGGAGCACCAAGATGCTTGAGAACTGTTAATCAGCCAGCTTGTCCTGGAAGTGGGGCGTCCCCCACGTCCTGCCACAGTCTGGAGTGAGCGCACCTGGCCGGTCTGCGGCTCCTCTGTCCTGGTGTAAAGCCTTTCAGTACACCCCTCAGGGCCACCCAACTGGTGCAACTGAGGCCAAAGATAGAGCTTGACCATCATCCTTGGAGTTTGCTGTAATTTCTATAAATGCTGGACTGTATTAACAAGAAGAGCATTACCAAAACCATAATGCTATTATTTAAAATAACTATTTCACCAAACTGCCAAATATGCAATATCAAACATGTAAAAATGTCTCAGGTATTTGCCTTGGCAGAAAATGACTTCATTCCTCCAAGTTCGTATCTGATTTCAGATCTGATTTCAGATCTCCGTTACTAGGTTTCTCCTATAGCTGGAAAGCCCAAGGCTAAATCCTTCACCAGTGGCTCTCCCAGTTTCTCCTTCCTCACTTGGTGCAGTCACTCTGCTAATCCAGGTGACACTTGGAAAAAAAAAAAAAAACAGGAGGAAAAGAGAGGTGTGGGATGGGAGTGGATTCCATGCAGTGTAAGGAAGAGCACTCCCCACACGCTGCTCCAATCGACATTCTCTCCGGAGACAGCTCGAATTAAGACAGAAAGAGGTGAAAGCCCCTTCAGCCAGTAATCTGACAATATTCTCTGGACACTCCTTTCCTCAAATGTGAATAGCTGTTTTCTTTTGGCAATGAGAGAAAAGCAGCTCTAACAATAGAAATTTCTCAAATACCAGGGTTATGCTGAATTTAATGTGTTCATTTAAGATCTGCTTTTCACGCCACCAAAGGCAGCATTAGAGAGCTGATTTATTAAAAAAAAAAAAAAGCTGCAGCACATAATAATTGCAATTTATTGATGGTGTTAATTATTTTAGTTTTGTCATTTTGTACAAAGTTTTAAAGGCTTAGGCTGGGTGAAGTGGTCATGCCTGTATGTAATCCTAGCGCTCTGGGAGGAGTGGCTGAGATGGGTGGATGGCTTGAGCTCAGGAGTTCAATACCAGCCTGTACAAGAGAGACCCCATCTCTACTAAAAGTAGAAAACTTGTCCAGGTGATGTGGTAGGTGGCTGTAGTTGCAGCTACTCAAGAGACTAGGGCAAGAGGACTGCTCAAACCCAAGAGTTTGAGGTTGCTGTGAGCTATTACCCCACAGCAGTCCACCCAGAGGGACTAACTGAGATGCTGTCTTAAAAAAAAACACGCAAACAAAGTTTTAAAGACTTGAGAACTTATATGTAAAAGGAGAAAATGGATTTTAAAACAAAGCTAGCTATTCATTTTGAGGAAAAATGAAATCAAAGGGGATTTTTTTCTTAATTATAAACAAAAATTCTGCATAATATGATAGCTAATAAACAGATATCAATTTCCCCCTTTCCCACTTTGGCAAGGTACTTTTGGAGCCGCCTTTTATATATTTTGAATACATAAAAGGTCTTGTGTCTCATGGGGGAAACATACATGCATAGGAAACATATTCTCCCAAGTGGATGTAGGACTCTCAGTTGCCAGAAACCTCCCCGCGAGTTAGTCTGGCATCACACCAACTGCTAAGCCTAAAAAGGGAATTAGCTGAAATCAGAGGATTCAGCGATAACTAGTCGGTGAAAGATTGATTTCAATCCAATAATAATTTTAATCTGATTTTTTTTTAATATGTGGAGATGATCAAGAATATTTGACCCCGAGTTGCTTTTCTTGCGTCTCTCCCTGCTCCTCCGGCTGCCATCGCACTGGCTGGAGCCTGTAAAACAATTAGCTTTAGGAGCTGGGCCGGCAGTGCCTGAAACTCACATTGTCCATCTTTCTATGAATTCCATCTCTGAGGACAAAAATGTAAGGTATAAAAAATATATATATACGGATGTGGAAAGAAGAAATTGTTCCATATTTGAAATAAGACTTTGTGAACTAGCAAAAGCTGAGTGTGATCTCTTTGTTTTTGGTTTTTTTTTTTTTTCTTTTTTGCAGTTTTTGACCGGGGCTAGGTTTGAACCTGCCACCTCTAGACATATGGGACCAGTGCCCTACCCTTTTGAGCCACAGGTGCCACCCAGTGTGATCTCTTTGTAATAACTCAATCTAAGGTCCCAAACTCGAGCTTCATCCCTTGCTCTTTCTTCCCCCAGCACTAAACACAGTGCTAGCAAAAATGGCAGCACCCAAGAATTTGCTTTTTGGTGAATGAACACACATGTGAAATTTCCTGTGCAAGTGTCACTTTCCCTGGGAGAATATCACAAAAGCATTCTCTTTTTTTTATTTGGGGGGAGGCTAGTTGTAGAATTAGTATAAACAAGAAACATGAAGAATCTCATTCATTCCACCTAGAGGAAAAAAGTTCCAGCGGGATAGCACACGTATTTTCCCTAACTTGAGAACAGCAGCACGTCGATCCCTGGGAGAAGCCTCCACACTAACAGGTCTCCTTCTCATCTTTCCAGCCACTCCTCAAATGACTACTGAGCCCCTGAAAAGCACCTGCATGCTAATAATTATTAACTCTGTGAGTGCCTCAAAAGCTTCCCCCCAATATTGTTACCTTGGGTAATGGAGTTTCCTTGCAAATAACAGATTTTAATCTCTAGCAGTGTACTCATGGAATTCTAAACATCCAAATTCCTTTCATAAGGTTTAAAATCATTTTTTCCCAATGGGTACACAGTGGAATAACAGACATTAGAGATTTTAGAACAGTGATTTTCTACCAGTGTGCCATGAGAGGATCTCAGATGTGATGCAAAATATTTAAACATCATTATTTAAATTCCTTCCAAAAGAAGACAAAACCACAGGAAATTTATTCTTCTTTTTACCCTTTTTTTTTTGATCAACATAATTTAAGTGTGCCACTAAAGTTTAACTGTAGGTTCAAGTGTGCCATGAGGTAAAAAGAGTCGGGAGGCTGGGTTGGGGTTCAGAGATGAAAAATCACCTACTGGGTACCATGTACACTATTCAGGCGTCGGGTACACGGGAGCCCAGACTTCACACTACAACATAGATGCAGGTAACAAAACTTCACTAGTACCCCTAAATTCACACAAATAAAGACATAAAATATTTTTTTTTTCAAAATAAGCTTAACTTTTAAGGAAATGGCGATCTATACAGAAGGGAAAAATCTTTTCCAAACACAATTTTTCAGTTTTCACAGTGAAATCATTGAAACTAAAGCTCCATTGCTATTAAAGTAAGTAGAATCCAAAACCCCAGCGATGGCCATTGCGAAGGGCAATCTGTGTTTTCCCCAGAGAACAGTTTCATGAGAAGATTGGGAGGTCCCTTATGTGTCAGTCGGGGAGAAAGACAAATTACCAAGGTGTCACTTAAGGAGACGTATTCATGCTTCCCAAATGCCTTCTGAAAGTCCCCTTTCGGGAGAACTACACATGTGCTAGCCTTGCTCATTTTATCTCCTTAGACATCACATATCATTAATCATCTCAGACTGTCAAGACAAAGAGCCGGAAAACATTTATATTCCAAAATCTCTCAAATATCAAATAGGTCTCGAACACAAAATGCACTCTGGCTATCAATTACTATGGGCTATTCAACATGACAAGCTCCATTCCAGCCTCTCAGCTTCGCCCTCCCACCATCAGGCTCAGAGGACCGCATGTCACAGACACAAAAGATAACCACGCTCGTGCAGGAGATCAGCTTCACTCTGAAGAATCACCAGCCTCTCTCCTGTGACATGGAGAGAAACACCAGGGTAACCACAACCTCCTCCTGGGGAGATGCCCAGCGTTCCCCTGAACACGGGGTTGGGTCCATGACCACTAGAAGGCCCACATTCTTCCTCCCCAAAGCTGCCTCCATGGTGGCAGGCCACACGGGAGCCACCCTTTGAGATAGCCTGTCCCAATCCTTTGCCCTTTCCCATTAGCCTTTATTGCACTGCTAATGAGGACAAAGCCCAGCAGACAAGGCTGTGAGAGGGCATGGAGCTGGCACAGACTGGGGGGCCTGCCAAGTGAGGAAGCAGAAGGGGAAGGACACGGCTGACTAAAGATAGTCCTAACCTATTTGCAGCTCTGAGATCTGGAACAGGGGCCTTTGGTTCACATGCAGAGAATCCTGAGAACAGGATGTGACCTGGTAAATGCGGAAGCCCCCTGCCCCCACCCCACCCCTGCCTCACCCCTGCCCCGAGGCATCTATCTTAGGGCTCTTGGAACCCTCACCCCCAACACAGTTTTGAGCTGTCTGTCACTACACACCTTTTGGTATTCAACTCACAAATCCCAACCTGTGGGCTTATTTGATGAAAATCGGGCTTTTCCATTTCTACGTGCGTCGTGTTTCAAATTTGCAAGTATTTTCTCACTTTCCTTACTTTTGTTGATTTTGTCCCCTCTGCAAGAAAAGCCTTCCAATCACAATAATAGCTTAGCTAAATAGTCCCTGTCATTCAAGACCCAGCTCCCGCTTCATCTCCTCTGTGAAGATTCTCATTAAAGGGTGACCTTTCAAAACCTCTATAGCATGTCTATATAAATCACAGAGCATGGGGCTGGGTGGGTGTAGGAGGGCGTGTCACAGCACATCAAAACTACACACGGTTGTTATGTTATCTAAATTCTGGGTGCATATTGGCTGAACCAGCAGTACATAGGGTATGCCTCATATCAGGTCCAAAAATAACCCAAGACCCAGCATTCAGGACACGCTAGAACAGATTGCCAGCTCTGACCAATTCTGCAGGGAACAGTTTCCTAGAATCCTAATATTGCACAGTTCTGAGCAAAATTACATTAGCCTGGAATGAATGACAGCAAATAATTTTTGCCAAAATTAAAATGAGGCTGCTTCCTCCTAATTGAAAACATGCATCTTCCCGGTGATGGCGCTTCTCGCTGGTTAGAGTGCTCGGGTGTAGCCTTCCCTGCCAGAACCACCGCTGTCTCCTTCATTAGTGGAGCACTAGATCTTTCCAAAGAGCTAAGGTTGAAATTTTTCTGTATTTTTTCCTTAAAATTTCACTTCAGACTTATATGTAGTTTTCAAATGAAAACAATTAAATACCATTTCTATAATCCAGTATTTTGGGGGCAGCCAGATAATTATTTTTTAAATGTTTCTGATTGGGCTTAGCTTTAGGAAATTAGGGCCCTCTATCTATAATCTATGACGTGAATAATGTAACTAATGTTCACCTTCAAAAGCATCCAAAATAAGAAACTCAGAATTATTTACATTGTTATAAATTATTAGCATATTATTTATATCCACATTAGCCAGATTATTAAATTAGCTTTTGACTTTCAAAAAATATCTTTTTTGAGTCTTGGATTCCTACCACTGCATCTTAATGGTTCTGTGTTTTGATTGACAATGTTAATCGTAAAAGGACATAAATAAAATGAAAAAGCTTTAAAGATAAAAATGATAATATATAATAAAAAACAGAATCGGTCCCAAGATGGCCAAGTACAAGATGCCCACACGCGCTGCTCCCACGGAGAGGAGGGAAGGCGGTGAGTGTGTGTTCTCCTCCATCTCAGAGAGAACATTGAGAACCCACAGAGAGGTGACGGGGGCACCCACCTCGAAGGACAGGAAAGTGGGGCGACCTGTTTGGCAGGATCAGAGGTACCCAGGGAAGGTGCCTGCGCTCAGGGAGGGGAAAGAGGAGAGAACCCGGCTCCACACTTCCCCCATAGGCGCTGCAATCTGAGCAGGGCAAGGGCCCCTCTCACCGCAGGTCTCTGGAAAGACACAGGGAGCGCCTGGAGACAGGTGGAGGTGAGTGCCAGAGAAGACCAACAAGAGCTGGCATGGCATCTTCCAGATCTGACATTGGTTTCCTGGGCGGCAATAAGGATGAAATACAGACAATTGGTGCCACACAAAGAAGGACTCAGAGCATCGTTTTAAAGATGCTGCACCTCACTGGTTACCTTGGAACACGCTGCTTCTGTAGTGAGGAAAGGTCTAAAATCAGACTACAAAGTGACCTGCAGTCACGATCCGGTGACCGATACAAAGTGTGACCTGCAGCCACCGATCCGGTGACTGATACAAAGTGTGACCTGCAGTCACTGACCAGTGACCAATACAAAGTGTGACCTGCAGTCGCTGATTCGGTGACCAATACAAAGTGTGACCTGCAGCCACTGACCTGGTGACCCATAGAAAGTGTGACCTGCAGTCACTGATCTGGTGACCAATACAAAGTGTACCTGCAGTCACCAATCCGGTGACCCATATAAAGTGTGACCTGCAATCACTGTTCTGGTGACCAATACAAAGCGTGACCTGCAGTCACTGACCCAGTGACCCATACAACGTGTGACCTGCCATCGCTGATCCAGTGACCAATCCTCCCGCTCTTTCTTTTCCTCTTGTCAGCTGCCACTGGTACCTGAACCTGCATTCAACACCTGAAAGTCACTTGCTTATTCCTCACCCCCCTTAGAAGATTTAATTAGTGATATATTCAAACTAGAATAAACAGAGCAATAAAGAGGGAAATTAGAGTGGTGTCAGGAAGTGTCAGTAGCCGGAGCTCAACCAAGTGGAAAGGGAAATAGGTCCTGAGGATGGGAAGGAGACATCTGTATACACCCCTCTGCATAAAGTCAGGGTCAACAGTGAGGAAAAGGGGGCTCCAGGCTTCTTAGGGGTTCAGTGGATTCACAGGTAGTGAGCCCAATAACTAAACCCATCAATTTGGAATTAGATGGACGCCAGTTCGAATATACACTTCCTGACTGTGTGAACCTGAGCAAGTCACAACCTCCATGACCCTGTCTGTGAAGTGGGGGTACTAGCAGTCCTCCCTTACAGGGTCGTTGGAAGGAAGAAATGAGACGATGTAAGAAAAAAGCTTAGCCCAGGGAGCCCTATACAGGACTTCTATTATCACCTAGAATGATGGAAATAAAGGTCAGCTCCCCAATCCTCTACTGCATTTAGAGAATGAAAGGTACGGACTCTCCCCACCCGTGTGTGTGTGTGTGTGTGTGTGTGTGTGTAAGTAGAAGAAAAAGAAGTCATTCTCAAATTGTTTGGGTTTTTTATTGTACGGAAAAACACTCCCCAGAGCCAAGAGCACACTAATGCCATTCTGGGGAAGAGTGAGGAATCAAGCCACCACTTACAGAGGAAGGGGAAAGTAGAAAAAGTTATTTGGTGAAGATTTGTCATCCAGAGCACAGGACTAGAAAAAGCTAAATTGAAGTTAAGATTCTCAATATGTGAAAATATATATGTGCACATATATATGTGCTTTGATCACATATGTATACACACACAGGCCAAATACCCAGCTCACACCCATTCCATTTCATTGTTGGGAATATCCAGAGGTTATGGTGGGTCTGAGATCTCCAGGACACACAAAGTGGCCAGAGAGACTAACAGTCACAGGAGTAGGGCTCACACCATGAGACTACCTGGGAGGGCCAGGGCTGGGAAACGCACCTCAGGGTGTTGCAGCCACAAGGCTGTTTAGAACCCAAAGGACTATAAGACTTGCACCTGTTCCTGTGGTTGGAGGCCCAGGGGGGGTTGGATGGGGCCCTGTGTAACACACAGGCTCCCAAACTCCTCTGACCACGTAAGTGAGAATTCCACTGTATCTTGACTTTTTTGAAATTACTCAGAGATAAAGCACTCAAGAAAATTAAACCTTGGGGGCAGGACATAAATATAAGACGGTCGTTATCTAACAAAAGCAATCATTGCAACCTGGTTCTGTGTACCCTGGATGAATCCTCAACAATAAAAAAAGAAAGAAAGAAAAAGAAAATTAAACCACCCCAAGAATGACCACCCCTGAAATGCACAAGTGCTGCTTCAGGCTACTCTACAAAAACAGTCAAAGAACGAAAATGCAAATGGCCATTAACAAGGATGTCTTCAGTGAGCCTAGTGCTTGACTGAATCCCATTTTTTTTTTCAAGAAATTTTATCTATGTATAGACAGAGCTTTAGTCTTGTTTACACGAAGCATTCAAACATTTTGACAAATTAACTGTCATCTGCCAAGCCAAAGTCCAAGAACTTCCTCAGGGAAGAAGTTGAGCACAATTAGCAGCTTAACAAAACACAGCTGCAACACGGAAAACCGTCTTCATTTTAATTCCTTCCAACAGAGGAAAAGAGAAGGCAGCTAAAAACATCCCAAGGGGCCCTGATATTGAGGTCACAGTACTAAAGGAAGGTTTCCGGCATGCCTGCGAAATACCTGTCATCTCCGAGGAAGACTGACAGCCCATTCCCTATTCAATACACAGCAACTTTGCTCTGCTCCACAACCCTAGTCTCTGGCTACAAACTCGTGATTTATTTAGTGAACATCCTAACATACCCTTTCCAGGATGAGGTAAATATAGCAGTGCAGTCCATCCGTGGAAAAGTACTATTGATTTTTATTATATTTCTATTATGAAAAAGCAGACTGAGTGAATTATTCACTTGGATTTAATTGCTTTGGTCAGCAGTCCAGTGACTTCAAGGATGAAGCTGGAGGAGGCACCTGCTGTGAATAAATGGGAAACCTCCAACAGCCTGGACTCACGGCACCAGGCTGCGACCTCGGTTCAGCTGGCATCAGATTTTACCTTTTGGTACTGTTCTGATGAGTCTGTTTGAGGAATAATTAATTACTAAAACAAAAGATCTTAAACTTGGAATGAAAAAAATCACAATTTAACATAGTGATTTTGGCTCTTATAAAACAGTAGCCTGTTAAAGCTAGAAGAGTCTTTGGAAATCATCTCATCTGGCTCTTTTTGTTTTATAGAGAAGGAAGGTGGGATCCAAAAAGTATTGATGACTTGCCCAAGGTCACCTCTCTCCCTCAAATGCTCTTTTCACTACACAACACTGATTTCAGATTGAAATCTGCTAAGGACAATGGCTTTCCCAAGGCACATTTTTGCTTTCGGTACTAAATGATCACAGATAATGACAGATCTGTTTTTCCCTGTTCTACTAAAGAGATACTATGCTCAATACCAAGGGTCCTCAAACTTTTTAAACAGGGGGCCAGTTTACTGTCCCGCAGACCGTCGGAGGGCCGGACTGTAGGCCCCAGGTTGAGTTCGGCCCCTGTGGCTGCTAAGCAGGACAGGCAGTGGTGGCAAAAACACCCGGCGGGCCGGATAAATGTCCTTGGCAGGCGGCATGTGGCCCGCGGGCCATAGTTTGAGGACACCTGCTTAATACCCTGGTTTAACTGTTGAGGAACTCTGTGTTTACAATCAAATTGTGTTCAAAATCTTTGTAAGTCAGTGGGTTAGCATTTGAACAGTATTGGTCCCATAGCTCCAATGTTAGAAATGGTGGGTTGGTGTCAACACAGCTCATAGAAATTAAATTATGATGAAACTGCAATACCATAGGTATTACAAGAACTATGGCAAATGGCAATAATTTTCCAATTCCTGTAGTTAACAATTCAGAGAAAGTAGACAAGCAAGACATTCCAAAGAAAGATTTCAACACTTAGTTATCTTGAATGTTGCTGCTTAAAGAAGTTTTAAAAATTATTTATTTAACAAGAATATTCTGGGTACCAGATTGAGAGCCTATCACCAAGAAGCTACAGAAGCCTGGGAGGAAGGCAGGGATGACAAAAAAACAAAGAGAGTGAGAAGACTAGAGGTGTGCCACCACTACAGGAGCAGACGGGACTTCAAGTCCCATAAAATGAAGAAAGGAATGTCATCCAGAAAACAGACAGAAACATGTTCGCGTTATTCTGATGAGAATCTGAGCACTCTCTGGGACTAATTATTTCTCATCTCACTTGAGAATGTGGAATTACCTTCTTGCTTATACATTCACCAGCACTGCTCACACTCCTCAGTCATGGCAAAGGTTGAACTTAGCTATGAATGAAAAAGGAGGGAAAAGGCACAAAAGAAAAAACAATAATGAGCAAGAAATTAAAAGAAGACAAGAAGCTCCAGCTCAAAACCTGGCCATCTGTTGGAAGCCAGGTTCTGCATCCATGTTTTAATCTTCCCGAGAACAGCATATAGCAAACATGAACTATTCAGCAAATGTGTTAGAAGTCACAAAGTTCCTCTGTGAGCTAATGCTCCATACCCACAAGGATAGCTATAATCAAAAAGACAGATAATAACCAGCATGAGTATGAAAGAATATGGAGAAATTGAGACCCTCGTACATTGCTGGTAGGAATAAAAATAGCACAGACCCTAGGGAAGACAGTCCCTCAAAATGCTGAATATAGAGTTACCAGATCACCCAGCAATTCCACTCTCAAGTATATTCTTAAGAGAAATGAAAACACAGCCACACAAATATGTATACATAGACCTTCTCAGCAGTGTTATGCCTGATATCCCAGAGTGGAAATGACCCAAATGTCCATCAACTAGTGGAGATATAAAATGTGTTATATCCATACAGTGAAATGTTATTAGGCCATTAAAAATGGAATATTGATACATGCTACAACTGAGATAAACCTTGAAAACATTACATTAAGAGAAAGAAGCAATTAACAGAGCCCACATGTGGAATGATTCCACTTATACCAAACAAGCAGAGTAATCTACAGAAACAGAAAGTAGACAAGGGATCGCCTGGAGCTGGGGAGTTGGGGGAAATGGAAAATGACTGCTAATAATTACAGGTTTTCTTTCTAGGGTTGTGAAAAGTTCTAAACTTGATCATGGTGATGGTTGCATGACATTAAAAACCACTAAACTGTACACTTTAAATGGCAAATTATACGGTATGTAAATACTATTTCAATAAATTGTTTTTAAAAGCCACAAGGTTGCACATGACTGTGAAATTTCCTTATACAATAATTCAACAATATTGTCTAAGCTCTTGTTCTGTGTGTCACATCCTGTTAGAGGGTTGATAGAAATTGTAAACAAGACAAAGCCCCTCCCTACACTAAGGCATTTGTTCCTAGTGTAGGGGGCTGGGGAGCAGACAGAAAGCAAAAGTTCAGGATCCCGATAAACACAATGAATGACACTCAGGCCCATAAGTGTGCCAGCCTCCCCCAGATTCCAATAAAATGCCTGCTGAGGACTACAGAAGTATAAAAAACAGGGACAAAGAGAACAGAACTGGAAATAACCCCAGACAAGGTATCACAACAAAAATTTTCAATAGGGAAAACAGATTGAAAAATGGTATTTGATTTAGAAGAGCTGAGAAATCTGAAACCCAACTGCTGACTGGGTAAAAGCTAATAAGAAGCAAGCTTGAAAGCCTGCAGCGAGCATAGGATGGAGGCACAGGGTATCTCTGAAGGTTGGGCTTCATGGGAGGAGGGGAAACAGGAGCTGGAATCAAGGTGTAAGGAGCAGTGTGACTGCTACCTCTAGATTCCACTTCCCACCCTTCCACCTCTCCCTCCTTCCCCTCTTGCCCGAAAACAGTGCTTTGCACTCTGCAGAGACTGAAGCAGAGATGGCCTAGACTCAGGGACAGACTACAGGACAGGTTGGAGGCACCATTTCATGCTTGGCTTTCATGCCATAATAAGAAAAGCCTTCTCTGTTCAATATAACAAAAACATTTGCCTATAGCCCTACTCTATCTTTCCATATTTATATATATATATATATATATATATATATATCCCAGCAGGTGAGCTAAAGATCTGAACAGACACCTGTAGGATACAGCATAGGATGAAAAATGCTAGGCACTAGGGACAGAGTAATCTGGGAAAAAGCCAAGAATCATTGCTGGCCACGAATAGAGAAAATAATACTCACTGGATACAGCATAATGTCCCCTAAGTCTTATAGTAGCAGTGATAAGATTAAGGTAAGACAGAAGTACATTAAACAGTATGAGTTAGGAGTCCAATCATACCATTAAAGAAAAACTACTTGTTTGTAACCTTGATGCTCTCTTTGAAACTTGCCACTGTACTATATTTTCTCATACCTGAGATTCTAATAAAAGCCAGTGAGGAACATTGGAGGGAGCTGCACTCTTGCTTCTCTTTGCACAGTTCTTGCTGGTATTGGCCTGCCCGGGTTCCTCAGCTCAATGCAAACTGACTGAGTAGGTGTTATTCATTTTGTGTTAAGTCGTACTGACACGCCTGCTAAAGCAATCATAGATTTCACCTCACCTATTTCCCATCTCTCTGGCATCCCTCACCTTCACTGTCTGACGTCCAGAGTCTTGACATCTGGTTTTAACACACTTAACATAAGTGAGAATATGCTAAATATATCGTATAGAGTAATTTCATTGTTATACACGTAAACTATGCATGCATATAAGCTAACAGACACACGTGTACTTCTAAACTCAGAACGTCGACTGGAGTGGCACACGCCAAACAATTAGCAATGATTACCCTCATGAGTGAAAATACAGGGATCACTGTATTTTTTATACACTTTTCAATGTTTTATTGTTCTATGGTATTCATACATTATCTTCATAAATTATTGTAAAAATAATAACAATGCTGCTAAAAACATCAAGCATCATCTCACGTAAAAACCCCTCTTCAACTCCATAAACTATTGAAGCAGAGCTTACCCATCAGTTCAAAGGGCAGTGTTTCCATCATATCATGATTTCTTATTATGGTTTCCTAGACTTTCTTTCTTTTCCATGTTTGAAAAGCTCATTTAATTCAAATAACATGGGAAGGAGGATAAGAAATACATACCTTTAAATTTAGCTTGAGAAAAATAACTCTATCAACCATTTTTGGAAATATAGCTGTGCCTATCCCCATCCCCACTGAAACTTTCTTGCTGGTAGAGAGGCTGTTTTATCTTCAGAAGATATTTGGAGCTGCAAAGCACATGGTACAATCCATCCCTACTGTCTCTGGATGTCTGATTTCTCGTTTGTCTTAATACTATATTTAAGTTGGATGACAGCTTTTCCATCAGAAATTGACAGGGAAAATTCTTGTGCAACCAAATGTCAACCTTATTCCCAGAGCTTAGAACCCAAAACGTTCATTTCACTATGTATTTTGAGTGTACTTTCAATAAAAGAGTTCACTAAGAAGAGAGGTTGGTCTAGACGTAAAGAAACACTTTTTAGTGATTCTCCAAGTGGATAGTTAATCTCCCAAGTATTCAGAACCTAGGGTAGGTAATCACATAAATGAAATACATTAAAATGTTTCTTTCTATAGTCATAGAGGTGACACACATGCTCTCTGGAGAGTCCCTTCAGATTCAGGTTTCATTTAAATCTTTCATATTCTTTGTACTCCCATAAACAAACACACAACACATACACACATTTATAACTGTATTAGTCAGGGTTCACCAGAAAAACAAAATCAATCTGATACACAGAGACACATACAAGCAGATATATCATAGGAATCAGCTGACATGGTTATGGAGGCCAACAAATCCCACAATGTGCCCTCTGCAAGCTAGAGAGCCAAGAGCTCTGGTGGTACCAGTTCAGTCTCAAGTCTTCAGACTGAGAATTGCAAGAACCAATGTGCAAGTCATAATCTGAGTCCAAAAGCTCCAGAACCAGGAATACTGCTATCCAAGGGCAGAAGAAGATGGATGCCTCAGCTCACACAGAGAGAATATGCATTTCCCCTGCCTTTTTCTTGTATGGGGTCCTAAACAGATTGGATGGTACCCACCCACACTGGGAAGGACTGTCTGTGGCCCGTCAAGGCAAATACCAGTCTCTTCCAGAGACACCCTCACAGTCACAATCAGAAATAATGTGTCCTAGCTGGGTGGGCTTCCCTTAGCCCAGTTGAGTTGACACATAAGATTAACCATTACAGTTCCTGACTTTTAATCTTCAAACTACTGTAGACTTTGAGTAGATGCTAAACTTTCAAAACAGTTCAGAGCTCTGGCCATCAGGATTGTAGAAGAAAACAGAATTTAATATTTTGAGATCCAATTAACTAACTTATGTGAAGTCACTTCAAGCATTGCCCAGAACATGGTAGAATCCCGGGGTAGTAATCAAAATATTTCACCATCAGTATGGTATGGTCGCCATACAATCAGAATACCAGCTATAAAACTTTAGGAGGACTATGCCAAAGAATGCTGGATAAATTATTATTGCTAATAAAAGCTCAATAAATATTTGGAATTTTTATATGTGTGCCTTTTTTCACATAGAGTTGTCAAAGTAAGATTAACATCTATAGGATATTATTATTACAAATAAATGTTTTCTTACGTGAATTGTATGATTGTATTTATATTCTGTTTACTAATCTCATTGATACTGGAGGAGTACAGAAAGCTCTCTCCCAAGATCTTGAAAATAAGAGAAATAAGATCTCCAAGTATGAAACTATAAAACCAAGTTTTGTTGGGAAAAAATTATCTGCCATGGTATCTGGAAGAATTCCTCAAACTCAGTTACTGGAGGAAAACTCAAAGCAAAGCTTATGATTATGTTAAAGCTATGGAATATCTAAAGTTTACAAAAAGAGAATGAGAAAGAAAAAGAAGCAACAGAAAATATCTAGAACCACCCCACAGAAAAAGAAGAGCAGATGCTGGCCTCACCTGGGGACCCTGGCCAGCACACTCAGAGTCATAGCTGCCTCTGGAGGTGAGGTCCAGAGAGGCATCATTAGGGGAGGTCTTCCTGGGAGTAACTAAAGTACTTTCTTTTCTTTTCTTTTTTTTTTTTTTTGAGATAGAGTCTCACTTTGTCACCCACAGTAAAGTGCTATGGTATCATAGCTCACAGCAGCCTCAAACTCTTGGGCTCAAGTGATTCTCTTGCCTCAGCCTCCCAAGTAGCTGGGACTACAGGTGCTGGCCACAATGGCCCAGCTACTTTTAGAGACAGGTTCTTGCTCTGGCTCAGGCAATCCACCTGCCTCAGCCACCCAGAGTGCTAGGATTACAAGCGTGAGCCACTGGACCAGCCCAACTAAACTAATTTCATCTCTATCTATTTATTGATTTGGTATGAAACAGGGGGAAATGATCTGCTCATATGGACCTAATCATAGGGCTCGTTCTGGCTCTTGTGAAGTTCTTCCTCACTATAAATTAATAAATTAACATTCTGGTGCCCAAACTAGTCCCATGTGCATTTTAATTAGTACCAATCAGCCACTTGGATCCTGATAACCTCCCAGTACTGATTAGAGAGGCAGGCAATAGAGCCTCGTGCTAAAGGTCACAGATTTTAACTCACATAGACCTGGGCTTGAATGCCTGTCACTAGGCCTGTGATTCTAAGCAAGTTTTACCTTCTCAAGCTTCATTTTAAATGCTAATAAAACGTGTGTAGTAATTCTTCCCACACAGGGTGATTAAAGTATTAAAAGTACTGAAGTTTTGGGGCAGCACCTGTGGCTCAGTGAGTAGGGTGCCTGCCCCATACTACCGGGCGGTTCGAACCTGGTCCCGGCCAAACTGCAACAAAAAAATGTTCGCGCATTGTGGCGGGTGCCTGTAGTCCAGCTTCTGGGGAGGCTGAGGCAAGAGAATCGCCTAAGCCCAGGACTTGGAGGTTGCTGTGGGTTGTGACACCAAGGCACTCTACCCAAGGTGACAAAGTGAGACTCTGTCTCTTAAAAAAAAAAAAAGGGCTGAAGTTTTTAAAGTGCTATGGTCATTAGAAGTTAGTCTCTGGGATTTCAGAGCAGGACACGACCCCATGACAGCACCCCAGCCACGCCCCACAACGCTGCAAGTCCCACCCTCGGTTTCTTCACCTGCTACCTGCAAGCCCTGCCGTGCCCCAGCGCCGCTCACACCGTGCCTCCTCCGCTGCCGTCCCAGCGCACCTGCGTGTTCTCATCCCCTGTGTCTCTCCCATGTGGCTTTGCTGTGTTCCCTTCAATTGCTTTAAATCCTGAGAAACAACCACACCGCGTGAGCAGTGAAGCCACCACACATCTGTAGCTTCGGCTACACATTTAGTAACACAGCATAACAACTGCTTCCCTGAGCACAGCGGCCATGGGGAAATCGAGAGGGGTGCTCAGCGTCAGCCCTGTTAATATTAGCATTTGCTTAATTCGCTTCTTGTGGAAAATGGTGCTATTACTGACCTTTTATTTCTAGATTTACAAAAGAAACTAATACTCTTGTAAAAGTGAAGTAGTTTACAAAGAAATGCACAGTCAGATATGCAACAAAGGTTCTCAGGTAATTCCCACGTGCTTTGGACATCACCCCACTACCCCCAGTGCGCCGCACACCCCCACCCCAATTAACTGGCATGAATCTAAAATTGCCAAAACAAACATTGTCTAGAGAGATCAGTTGGCAAGAAAGAAACAGAGGCAGACGTTTAACAGACCAAGTAACCACCGCCGGAGACGTGCAGGTGCTTCACCCCTGATGGTTCGTCTGGGAAAGGGGCTCGGAGGCGGAACGCTGGACTCTGTCCCTGGGGTGGGGGTGACGGACCTGACTGGCAAATCTGGGGGGCTCTGCTCAGCCCCCACGTGGCCATCAAGCTGCTCTCCTCTCAGAGGGTGGCTGCCATGACTGCAGGGCCACTCTGTCCCCTTGGTCCAGTCAGCAGGCCTCTGGCTTTCACGCCAACCCAGACTTTCTGAGCTTGTCTTTATTGGTAATTAAGGCGATCATTTGCCCACCATCTGCCATTCCTTTGTCTTATTCTTAATTTACCTGAAACTCAGGCAGGAAAGAGGAATCTTGTTTATTTACTAAACTCCAATACCCCTAAGTATAAACTCTGATGTTGGCAGTGTCAGTTTGGACAAGCTGGTTATCTACCTGGTAACAGAGGGCAAATTACCTGATCCTCTCAGTCTCAACATCTATAAGGAACACAAAATATTCAGATTAGACACAAGCATGAAACAACATTTAATACAGACAGATTTATATGCTGTATATTATATAGTATGTATTTTATATATTATAGTATATATATTTGTACCTCCCGGGCTCTCAAACCCTCAAACAGAACCAAGCATAGGAAACACCCAGAGGTTAAAATTCAGATTTCTGGACCCCATCTTCCCTTCCCCTTCTCCAGTTTCAGATTCAGCAGTGGGGCCTAGAATTTACTGATCCTGCTAAGCCAGGAAGCACACTTACAGAACCACTGAGATCACACACACACATGCACAGTATAGCGCTTGGCTCATGAGATACACTCAGTAAAATATTGCCACTGCTCTCTCTGTTTTGCTTTACAAGAAAATACAGGATGGCTATATAGTCCATGCACAATTTTAAATTGCTCACTATTTTAAATTGCACACAAACTTTATGGCCACCCTGTACTCTAAGGCAATGGTTCTCAACTGGGGGTGATTTTGCAAACACATACACATATGCACACTGATAGGGTCAAATGTACTGACCCACCCAGGAAGAATGGAGTGCATGTCTTGAAGGACCCTCTTGAATATACCTTGCCTTTCAGCCCCTCTTGCTCCTCCGGCCTCGCCCCCCCCCCGGAATGCGAGGACGTGCTGGACAAAAACTCAGAGACTCACCCCCCTCCTCCCTCGGGGACTTTCCAGTTAGAACTTTTGCAAGACCTTCCAGTTACCCCATAAACGACTTACTCAGCTCTGGAATTTTCCAAACGACACGTCGCACTAAACAGCTCCCTCCCTTGACCACATTCCAGTCAGCCCCTCCCTACGGTTTCAGGCTTTAAAACCAGACTGTAACGGCTGCTCGGGGTCCTTCTCCCCGAGCGGCTGAGGGACCCTGGCGCGCCAGCAATAAGCCAGCCTCTTGCTTTTGCATCAACCTACGTGTGGTGTCTTTCTCTGGGGGCTGCCACCCTAAGAAGACACAGTTTGGGTCTAACATTTGGGGGCTCGTCCGGGATAGCGCCCCCTAGAGGAGGGTACCACTCCAGTCGGAGGTAAGTCCGGGCCCGGCGTTTTTGTTATCTCTCCTCTGTGTCTTTACTTTCTCAGGCGCCAGTCAGGTCTGTAGGGGTTCAGAAGGGGGACGCCTCGGGGGGACGCCTCGGTGGCCCATCTGTAGAGGATTCGTCCTCAATCTGTAGAGGAGACGGGACCCTCGGTCCCTTCACCCTCGCCCAGTAGACTGGCGTGGCCGGTCATCTGGAGGGCGGCTGACGATTCTGTCAGCCTCCTCAAACCAGTAGGCAAAGGATCCTTGCCATCTAGTACTTTGAGTTCTTTGTGGTACCATTCTCTTGGGGCGCACCTCTCTGTCCTTTGTTTGTTATTTATTTGGTGTCTGGTCATTGTGTTTCTTGTTGTGTTGACTCGCACAAGCACTACTATGGGACAACAACTAACCACCCCTCTTTCTTTGACAGTAAATCATTGGAAGGATGTAAAGGCGCACGCTCGCAACCTCTCAGTGGAGGTGCGCCAAGGCAAATGGCTGACTTTCTGCTCCTCTGAGTGGCCAGCCTTCAATGTCGGCTGGCCCCGTGATGGCACTTTTAATCTCTCTACTATTTTGCAGGTTAAGTCTAAAGTCTTTCAACCAGGAACCCACGGTCACCCGGACCAAGTTCCATACATAATTACCTGGGAGAACCTGGCGAGAAACCCCCCTGCCTGGGTCCAACCCTTTCTAGGTCCTGCTGAATGACTGGACCCGCTACGGACGTGTAAGGCTACTGGGTCCCAGGCTTTTTCTATCAAGGCACTATTGCCGACTTCTGCTCCCAGGAAAC
>CAUYQV010070229.1:0-27108 GCA_963574575.1 Galagoides demidoff
AAAAAAAAAAAAAGATGCTGGTGGGCAATAGAGAACGTCAGGGCTCTATTGTGAGATGCCATCCTGAGAATTTCTCTCTCCAAGGACAGACAAATACTTTTAATATTAATATGAGGCTGATTGTGAAAATGAAAGTTCTGTCAAAAAGCAGAGATTTGTATTTTGTTAACCATGCAATCACATTTTCCTTTCATTCACAATTTAGTGACCTCTTTACAATAAAGTACTTTATCTAAAGGAAATAAAGACAATAAATTAGGCTTTATATTTTCTTTATCTGTTAGCTTGTCTTTTAGACTTCTCTTTATAGCAATGGTTCTCAACATTCTTTGAAGTTCATCTCTTTTGAAGTAAGGGCACAGGCTATCTACTTTGTGAGTTGAGCCCTGGCCAGTTTTCTGCGAAGGTTTAACCTAACCTTTTCTTTTCCTTCTTTATTTATTTGCACTTTTTGGCCAGGGCTGGGTTTGAACCTGCCACCTCTGGCATATGGTGCCAGCGCCCTACCCTTTTGAGCCACAGGTGCCGCCCCTCTTTGTTTTTTTAATCGCAACAAAGTCTCACTTTGTTACTCTCTGTAGAAGCCCGTGGCATCATAGATCTCAGCAACCTCAAACTCTTGGGTCAAGTGATTCTCTTGCCTCAGACTCCCTAGCAACTGGGACTATAGGCACCTGCCACAATGCCCAGCTAATTTTTATTGTTGTTTAGCAGGCCCCGGGCCAGTTCAAACCTACCAGCTCCAGTTCATGTGTCTGGTGCTCTAACCACTTAGCTACAGGCACCCAGTCCCTTTTTTTGTTGGAAAAATGTGTACAACAGTAAGGCAGATAGTTAAGACTCCTATTTTAGCAATATGTGTTCCAGATTTTAGATGTCTCAGTTATTGGCAGCTTGGGTAATATGATTTCTCCCAGCCCTGTTAAGGAAACTACATTTTTGGTCATCTGTAGTTTTCAGAATAACCAGCATAAGATGAGACTGTACGTGAGCACACGCTCTTTGTTTCTGTCTCTCTGTCTGACATATACCTGTTGGCTGTAATGATAGTGTGATATATTGGATTGAAGTGGGGAATTTGGTCTAAAACGATTTTCACTATGGATAAAAAAAACTGGAAAATAAGTCATGACTAAAGACAATCTGAAATTGTACTACACATAAAAATGTGTCTACATGTACTATATATGAAAATAGTGCATGGATGGATTTAGAAAGCCTATGTTGGTCACTCAAGAGTGGAGCCAATTATCAGTAAGAACTCAATTTAGGTCACATCTTGGCAACCTGGCTTGACTTTGGGTTCAAGCCAACTTGACCAACTTTGAACTTGCATAGTTGAGGCAAGGTTCTTTCGCTTCTTGAGTGCCATTTTCCTCATCTGTAAAGTAAGGATAGAATCAAACGAGTAGTAAGCAATGAGACGGGGCATGCAAAGTGGCTGGCTTTATGAAGTGCTTGGTAGCACTGTCTATGCCTTCTGTAAGTTTATACAGCCCTTCTGGTGTGATATGCAAAAATCTACTCAAGAACTTTAGAATTCCTTTTTAAAAGTTATTTTCATTTGTATAAGATATAAGTTAAAATATTTTCCATAAAATTTAAAATATATATAAGTAGAATCTTAGAAAATTGTACTCATTAAACTTCATTACATCTGTTCTTGAAATTTCTGGTTCCTAAAAGGACCACCTTCCAGTGTTGAAATTACTGAGAACCACAGAGAGCTTTTGTTTATGTGGACTTACCTGTCAGTATTTACTGATTAAGAAATTAGCACTGAGAAATTTTTTAAATATTTATTTACTAGGCTCGGTGCCTGTGACTCAAGCGGCTAAGGTGCCAGCCATGTACACCTAAGTTGGCAGGTTCGAATCCAGCCCAGGCCCGCCAAACAACAATGACGGCTGCAATCAAAAAATAGCCGGGCATTGTGGTGGGCTCCTGTGGTCCTAGCTACTTGGGAGGCGGAGGCAGGAGATTCACTTGAGTCCAGGAGTTGGAGGTTGCTGTGAGCTGTGATGCCATGGCACTCTACCCAGGCGGACAGCTTGAGGCTCTGTCTCAAAAAAAAAAATGTATTTACTAAAGATAACAATAAAATCCTCATTATGTGTTAATATGAATAACATTTTTATGACTGATAACTTTTTTGAAACAAAAAAATGTAGCGAAATGAGGGGTATTGTTTTATATTTCTATCACTCTGTTTAGAGCCTTGGGTAATGCTGGGGCATTCAGCCTGCCGGGATAAGTCATCTAGAGGGATTTGTAAAGAGCTTGTTGCCTATGGCTATGCAGCTGCAAGAGGGTCCCTCACAAGAGCCCTCTAAGACTTAGGATCCCAAGGGGGTCTCTGGACCACACTTAGAAAACCATCAGTTTTAGGCTCTGCGCCCGTAGCACAGTGGTTACGGTGCCAGCCACATGCATGAGGCTGGTGGGTTTGAACCTGACCCGAGCCAACTAAACAACAATGACAACTACAACAAAAAAATAGGTGGGTGTTATGGTGGGTGCCTGTAGTCCCAGCTACTGGGGAGGCTGAAGCAAGAGAATCACTTAAGCCCAAGAGTTTGAGGTTGCTGTGAGCTGTGATGCCACAGCACTCTACCCAGGGTGACAGCTTGAGACTCTGAAAAAAAAATTAGGAAAACCATCAGTTTTAATACATGATATTCAACTTAAAAAAAATCAGATAAAAGTCATTTGGGTAGTGGCTCTATTTGCACCAATATTTGTTGGAGTGGAAGATATTGGGGTCCCCTGAACCAGAGTATAAAGGAGCAGGGCACATTTTACTGTCATGTCAGCAGAGCTTCATATGGCACTATTTAGAGTTCTCTTAGCATCTGAGAGAAACAAAGCCACATTAGAATTGATGGTTTGTCACTCAAATTCATACAGGCTTATCTTCCTTCTAAATGTCAGGGATATATCCATTTTCTTTATTGGTGAGAGATGTTCTCTGTCAATCACTTGTTATTTGCTATATATTATTTGTGCAGCATTAGTTCTCTAAGCTAAAAATTGTGGACTCCCTTTTTATAGGTAATGAAACTAATGGCTCAGAGAGGGCAAGACATTTGCCCAAGGCCACACAGCTTGTGGGTGGACGAATTGGGACTCTCTGAATCTTGGGCTGCACTGGTTGCCTGTCTATTTCTGGTTTTCTCTTGACATTCCCTCCTCCCTGTTGGTGCAAAGAATAATGTTTTAAGGGCGTCTACTGTGGCCCCATGTTATAATGCCATTGTTTGGGTTTGTAAGCAAGAAGTGTTATATTCCAGAGACAAATGTATTTACTCCTGTACTCACTCTACAGCTGTTTATTAAATGTGCTTATACATGCCAGCTCTATTCTAGGTGGTAGGCTTAATGGAATGGGAGAAAATGTTTATTCTAGAAGATTATAAAGTAGAAGAAAGCAAACAGAAGGAAAAAATTACTTCTAACCTCATGACCTTGAGACAGCCAAAGCTACTATTTTGATTCTAATGTTTTCATTCTATAGATTTTAGAATTGCATTTACTTTTGCCTAGAAGGGGGCCTAGGAAGAGGTTTGTTCCAAGAAATCCTACATGCTCTGCATTTGAACCTGTTTTCTAGGCTAGTCATCTGTTACTCTATCCAACAATCTTCCCATCCACAACACCCACCATCCATACACCCATCCATCCATCTGCTGTGGTTCACCCACCCACTCACTCCCATGGATTGAGCTTCCACAGTGTGGCAGGCCCTGCTCCAGGGGCCAGAGATATATTTTTCAAACAGGATAAAAACAGCCTGTTATCTTAGTACTGAGGGCCCAGATACTTTTAGAATTGTTAGTCATGCCAACCAAAATCAATTGTGGGAGTTTATAGTTGAGTGTCTTGTTATGAAAATATGCTGCCTATCTTTCAAATCCACTAATTATCTGTTTTCTTTTCTACAGGATTCTACTTCAGGAAAAAAGAAATTGTCTGCTTATGCAGCTAGAAGAAGCCACCCGCTTAGCATCCTATCTCCAATCCCAGTTGAAAAGGTGGGTGGATTCCTTTAAAAGAGAAACCTGCACTGGATCATCATGTTACAGTGACACGTGCGTGAAGTTCGCAGCACTTTTTAGCTTGGAGTTTGTCCTACTGGAATGTGGAACCTGAAGTGGTGTTAAACACAGAATGGAAAAGTGGATACTTTAGATTTTTAAGATGCTAAGGCACGTACGATTCAAGGAATATGAGGAGCATCAAATTTGGCTTCAGAATAAATAGCAAGTCTGAAGTCAAATCTATCCAAGGATTTTGTAATCTCATCAATAGCTTAAGGAGTATGCATGTATATATGCCCACATTTTTTATTATTTTTTTAAGGATATGAATATCTTTAAGATGAGTAAGATCTAGATGCTCCAGAATAGCTCCCGCTTTCAAGTACTTACTGCAGTGGGAAGCATAGCATAGAGAGCTTTACCTGCATTATTGTCTCAATTATACCTCCTAATAATGCGGTCAGGTGGGAACTGTTGTCACCCCAACTGGGGAGCAAGGGTGGCTCAGAGAGATAGAGTAACTTGAGCAGGTGTGCCCCACTAATGTTCATTTGAGCTGGGATTTGAATTCAGACACCAGTCTTTGCTGTTGCCCTCTGCTCTCTACCATCAATCTAAAGAAACAAAGGAAGTCTCACTGAAGGCTCCACTTCAGATGCCCACGGGGGTTAGAGATGTGCTCAGTCCACTGGAGAGTGAAGCTGGCTGCTGCTCTGCTCGGGGTGTAGGCTGCGGTGTCTCTAAGATCGCGGGGCTCTGTCATTTCAGCCTGTCTGCCAGCACCCTGACGATGTCCTCCGGGAGTAGCCGTGGGTCCCTGGCCTCCAGCCGAGGTTCACTTGCCTCCAGCCGCGGTTCCCTGAGTTCCATCAGCTTCACCGACATCTACGGCCTCCCACAGTACGAGAAGGCCGACATTGAGTGCGGCCAGGTCCTGCGCTTCGATCTCATCCCCTTCGACTACCTGGGACGGGATGCCCCCTTCCCAGACCCCCCGAGCCACTCTGGCCTCCACAAGCAAAGGCGGTCCTTGGACACACCCCAGTCCCTGGCATCACTATCCTCCCGCTCATCCCTGTCCTCTTTGTCGCCCCCAAGCTCACCCTTGGACACACCTTTCCTCCCGGCCTCCCGGGACTCACCTCTGGCGCAGTTGGCGGATGCTTTTGAGGTGCCAGGCCTGGGTACTCTGGACAGACTGCGGGCTCAGGCCTCTGCTTTGGGGGACGAAGATTTGCAGGCCACGGTGTCCCTTCAGCCTCGCGGGTTCCCTGGGGATGAGGAAGGACCACACGAACGAGGACCCCAATTGGCCGGGGCTCCCATAGGTGGACGTAAGTGTTAATAGGTCCTCCTGGGAAGCAAGATTTCAATCCAGGGAAGAAATGGTGTATAACCATATTGAGGCTGGCTGGGTTTTTGGGTACATAGCTTTAAATTTAGGAATATTTGGTGAGATTAGGAATACATCTGCTCTAGTCTTTCCAATCTATGTTGGGGAAAGACAACTGAAATTCACACAGTGGTATTTCCTATGTATTTTTTTGGTTTTTAGAATGTACTTAATTATTTAAAACTAGGGTAAGGCCCACACAGTCTTCCACATTCAGAGGATGATGAAGATGTATTAGGGCCTTAGTGACATTCTGTGTTTGCCTGCCTAAGACCTTTAGTGGACTGGTGTGTAGTGGTAGCCCAGTAGGAATCTCTACTTCCTTTGTTGCTTTGACTTCATCTCTTTATTTTTTGTCCTCAATTTTTTTTTTAATGTTTTTGAGATAGGGTTTTTCTCTCTTGTTCAGGCTGGAGTGCCGTGGTATCATCAGAGCTCACTGCAACTTCACTCCTAGGCTCAAGTGATGCTTCTGCCTCACCCTCCTGAGTAGCTGGGACTACGGCTCCCACCACCATGCCTGGCTAATTTTTCTTTCTTTCTTTCTTTTTTTTTTTTTTTTTAGAAGATAAAACTTCCTATGTTGTCCAGGCTGGTCTCAAACTTGTGGCCTCAAGTTATCCTTCCCCCTCAGCCTCCCAAAGTGCTGGGACTACAGGCGTGAGCCACTGCACCCAGCCCCTCATAGTTTTGAAGGATGTTACTCTTTCAAATGTAGAAGTGAAAACAGTTGTGTAATTTCAAAAGATGTATCTGTGGGCATTGGTCATTTCTATCAAATCAATTTCTCTAGTCGTCTTCAAAACATGGAGCTTCATCTATGAGGTTGGTGTTAATTCAGCTCCTCCTTGATGCCACAGTCTTTCAGCTTATACCTCACTCAGAAAACCAAACTACAGTTTGAGAGAATATTGACCTCATATGTGTTTCTGAGCCAATACCTGGCAAGTTTAACTTCTTTCAATTTATTATTATTTTATTTATTTATTTTAGAAACAGAGTCTCACTTTGTTGCCCTTGGTAGAATGCTGTGGCGTCACAGCTCACAGCAACCTCCAGCTCTTGGGCTTAGGTGATTATCTTGCCTCAGCCTCCCAAGGAGCTGGGACTACAGGCACATGCCACCACGCCTGGCTATTTTTTTTTGTTGCAATTTGGCTGGGGCTGGGTTTGCAGCCTACTAGGGAAATTGATTTGATAGAAATGACCAATGACCCACCACCCTCCATATATGGGGCCAGTGCCCTACTCACTGAGCCACAGGTGCTGTCCAACTTCTTTCAATTTAAAGAGGATCAAGAACAAGCTCTCCCATTCCTGAAGTTCAGCTCATTTAATGAACTATTTTCACAGCAAAAATGTTTTAGATGCTCCATCTAGTCAAATATTAGATAATTTATATAGATCCTGGCTGCTATGTTGGATCTCAACCAGGAGTTTTTTGCCTCCTGCCCCTGGGAAACTGTTGGTAATGTCTGGAGACATTTTTGGTTGTCACAACTGGGGGAAGGGAGGTTTTGCTGCAAGCATTTAGTGAGTAGAGCAAGGAATGCTGGTAAGCATTCTACTGTGCACAGTACAGTCCCACAACAAAGATGATCTAGCCCAAAGTGTCAATGATGCTGAGGCTGAGCAACTCTGGTAACATACTATGGAGTATTTATGCAACAAAGGGTAGAAATAAAACTAGAATACAAAACCCAGACCAAGATCTTTTCCCTGTCCTGTCAACTGCTGGATGTGCACATCCCTGGACTTGGCTGAGTCTTACCTTCCCTGCCCTTGACAAGGTGGTCATTATGGTTTCTTCCATTTACCACAGTTCTGTTTCCCACAGGATAGATCAGTGAAGAGATTGAGAGATAGGCCAATGGGTAGATTGAAAAATAGGCTGATTGGTCTATGGATTGATCTATCTATAAAACAGTAATCTGTGAGCACTTAACAGGTATAGCCAGAGGCAGTTATATTCTGGAGCTGCCTCAGGGCTTTTTGGCGTCTCTATTATTTCAGTGTCTTTTCCTCGATGTTTGCAAACATGCTTTGATATCCCCATATACACAGTTTCTGTAATTCTCACATACAGGTAACCTTTATTTGCTTTGTTCTTTATAATCACAGGGTCTTTGCTCCATTTTCACTTTTTTCATTCAGAAAATGCACATTAAGGATTGAACTACACATCTGTCATTGCTTAAGCTTACTTTCCTCTTAGTTTCCCTTCTCTCCTTTCCCACCCACTTGTCTTTAAAGGATGAGAGTTAAAAATATCAGTCTGCTTATGCATAAAAAAGGCTCAAAGGCCACTTTGGGCCAGGGAAAAACAGGTTGGAAGGAAGAAGAGCAGACTTAATTTCTGATCCTGATACTGTTATTTTTCGTTCGCATTCTGTGGTAGACATTATTGGTTCATACTACTCAGACTGGGGCACATTTGAATGCATGTTTAGACAAGGTAGATTATTGTATGACATTGGTGAATTCTTGTGTGGCACTGCCATCTGGTATTGGATTTGTATATGATGCTGGTGGTGAATTCTTATGTTGCACTACCATTTGGTGGTGGATTCTTAACATGACATTGGTTGTGAATTCTTGTCTTACACTGACATCTGGTGGTGAATTCTTATATGACAGTTGTGGTGGGTTTTTTTAATGATACTGCCGCCTTGTGGTGTATTTTTGTAAGACATTGTTCTAAGGGCACACTGACTTACGTCCTTACATTAATGGGTTTTGTTGGGTCCTTCCAGAGGGCTAAGATGAAGGCATGGATACAGGGGCTCCTTGCTTCTCTCAATGCTTGTGGGAACTCCTGAGGCCAGAGTCATGGTAGCTTCATAAAGTTGAATCTTGGTACTCATCATATTACCCTACCCTGTCATTTATCAGTCATGTTAGAAATGGTACAGGCTAAGGTGAGCCCCCCAGCAAACTTTAAGAAGATAAAATTTTAGTAAAATTAAAAATCAAAATTGCCCAAACCTTCAAAGCAAGCTTTGAATTATTTCTTCTATTGGGTTTAAACATCAATCAGAGGGGATAGAAGGCAGGACAGGGGTGGGTAATGTGCTATACTCTGGAACATTTTTTACAGTTTTACTGGTTTTGTCTTCCTTGGATTTTAAGTCAGATGTGTCATGATTTTGAAAGACTTTCCTATTTTCATCTACTCATTAGTATTTGCTAATCAGAATCTGTAAAAATGTTCACTTTACTCATCTATTTATTGATGTTTTATTATATTCATACTCTGTTAAAAAACTGTTCGCTTAAATTCCACAGGTTTTTCACTTTATGCTTTTTCTTTTTCTCTTTATCTCTTTTCATGCTGCTCGACAGAAACATTTACCGTAAGTGGCCTTGGGAAACCCCCCCCCACACACACACACACCTTTGTTGCTCAGGCTGTGGGCACATCTTTATGCCATGAATTGATGTGTTTAGGATGGTTAGAGTGTGTCCAAGAAGGGTAGCTTTACTTTGATGTAACTTGTCAATTGTCATTACATTGTTACTTCAATAATATTCATAATGACTACTAAAAACTTTAGTTGTCTATTCCTTCTGTGTATTTGTTTCCAAAATTTCATGGTGTTTATTATTTTCTTTTCTTTTTTCTTTTTTTTTCTTGTGAGTCTTACTTTGTCACCCTCCTCAGAGTGCTGAAGCGTCATAGCTCACAGCAAACTCAGTCTCTTGGGCTCAAGTGATCCTCTTGCCCCAGACAATGCCTGGCTATTTTTAGAGACAGGGTCTCCCTCTTGCTCAGGCTGGTCTCAAACTCTTGAGCTCAGGCGATCCACCCGCCTCAGCCTCCCAGAGTTCTGTGATCACAGGTGTGAGCCACTGTGCTTGGCCTTGTTTATTATTTTAATATGCCAACTTGCAGCTTTGTCTACAAGGTGATTTTCATTGTATATTTTTTCTTTTTATCAGTGTTTATGTCCTTGGGACTTAGTGTTTGTCTGTAATGGTGAGCAGCTCAGAGACTTTTTAAATAAATGCATGAAAGTTTTTTATGTCTTGCTTCGTTGGCATTTCTCCCCATGGTCAACCTCATTGCCTTGAAGCTCAAGAGCAGACACTGGGGATGTGCCATGTGGGGTCTTCACTGCATTCTTATACCCTAGGGCAGCATTTCCTCTCAGCAACTCCAGCTTCCTTTTGCTCTGTGAATTTGGTGACTCAACCCAGGCTTGATGAGGATTAGTTCTTTAATTTCCTTTCTTTCCTCATTGATATCTATCATAAAGATGAGAGGGAGGCATGGTCAGAATTATACCACCAGCTCCGGTTAGCTACAGGCGCTTAGGATTGTTACCTATTGCTGTTTCCTTGGAGGCATTTCAAGCTACATCTGGGAACTATGCTGAGTGTCAGGGTGAGGAATGGAAGGAGTAGTGGTTGATTTTGTTTGCTGGGGATTGATTCAGCAGAGTGGAAGGTTCCATTTGTAATTCAGGGCCAGGGGTTTGGGGTCCCTGCACATGGCAAGAAGGAAGAGGAGGGCTGACCTTGGGAGTTCCATCTTACAATTTGAAAACCAGCTTCCATTCTGGGATGACAGGGAGAGAAGCAGATAATTCACCTGGGCTTGGCATTGCAGATTTGGAAGGTTTGCTTGTGTCTCCAGGTGACTACAAGACCACTGGCCACAGACTGTCTGTTTTTTATTCTATTCAACATATCTGTGTTTAATGTCATGAATGATAATTTGGTGGAAAAGAGAGATGGTCATCCATGGACTCATCATTTCCCTCAACTTAGGAATGTACAGATGTCAAAACTTGGAATTTATAGAGCTTAGATAGGCAAAGAGAAGTGCAGAGACCACAGAGGAATACCTATTGTTACCAGCAGGCCTTGTGATGGCAGGGTGATGCTGGGTGGCACTGCCGGTCTTAGTTGTGTTCTAACTGTGTGTGTCCCTCTGTGAAGCAGTAGGACTTCTGTGTACATGCCCACATTTAGCGTAGAAAGATCATGTGCACATTTTTATAAGTTGTTGAAAGGAGCTTATTGCTGTGAGGTAACAGGTAGAAAGAGTTGGTGAAATGTTAAAAAGGAAACTCTCAGTGGTTATCTTTTGCTGTTGATTAAAATAGATATGAAACAAAAAATAAGCTGCCCAGTAGCAGTGGCATTCTGTCCCAGGAAATCAGTTCTGGGAGCAAATTTGGCCCCTGGGAACCTGAGAAGGATACTGCAATTACCAAGACAGCCAGTCTGAGCCCTGTGTCTTCCCCTGAGGGCCATGGATCTCTAAGATGTTTTCAAAGGATGAGTCTGGGTCCAACTGTGTCCTCTGCTTTGAAGGTCACTAAATTTTGTTAGGGTATAGTTGGTAAATTAAACTTTTTTCTGATTATAAAAGCAGTATTTTATTGTGTAAATATGGCAAATACCAAACAGCATAAAGGAAGGAATAAGAAATACTACCTCATGGAAAGCACAGCTGCTGTCCCCACTTGGGCTGGCATTTCTTTCACAGTGTACTGGGGACAAGAGCCCTTTTCATGGTGAAAGGGACTTCTCTCTACCATCTATGTTGTCTGTGCTCATTAAGCGGGTGGAAAGAGATTTATAAATCCAGGTGTCTTTCCAGATACCTTAAAAGCTCTTGAAGAAGTAGCCAGAAGTCTATTTTTTCAATTTTTTGATATTATAATAAAATAAGTTCAGGGTACGTATGTGCTCATCATGGCATGTCTCTGAAACACTTAGTGACCTAGTATGTGCTCTAACTTAGAGGTCCCCACCCTCCCACGGTGTCATCTCCTGACCCTGGGTATGATGCTTATTTGCAGCAGTGACTCTTCGAGAAGATGGTGCCAAGAGGCTGGAGAGAAGAGCGCACCGCATCTCTGCATGCCCGTCAGATTATTCATTGGCAAGCGACAGCGGGGTATTTGAACCCCTAACCAAAAGGTTAGAAAGTGATCTTAACTGTGTCTTACTACAGTGTTATTGTCAACTGCAGAAAGGGTCTCTACTGAAACTTTAAAATATTGAAACTTTTTTTCTTTATCCAGAAGAGGAATTTTTTTTACCTTCTTTCAACTTTGGGAGGTTGGGCCTTAGAGAAAGCAAAGAAAACTCCTCTGGCTTTTATGTGGCATTTGGACGTGGGCTCTCACTTTGTAGTTCTAGGATCATTTCACTTATTGCAAATCTTTTTCTTTTTTTTTTGCAATTTTTGGCCAGGGCTGGGTTTGAACCTGCACACCTCCAGCATATGGGCCGGCGCCCTACTCCTTTGAGCCACAGGCACCACCCTGCTAATTTTTTAAAGTTAATTTTTGAACATTTCCCTGCTTATCACATGTGGCTTTGAAAGGCATGCAGAGTGCCTGTCTGCCTTCCTTCCTTCCTCCCCCCCTTCCCTCCTTCCCTTCCTTATTTTTTAAGAGACAGAGTCTTGCTCTGTCACCTGGGCTGGAGCGCAGTAGTGTGATCATAGTTCACTGTAGACTCCAACTCCTAGATTCGAGTGATCCTTCCCTCTTGGTTTTCCAAAGTGCTGGGGTGATAGGCATGAACCACCACACCTAGCTCAAAGTTGTTATTATTATTTATTTTTTTTTAGAGACAGAGTCCCACTTTGTCACCCTCAGTAGAGTGCTGTGGCATTATAGCTCACAGCAACCTCAAACTCTTGGGCTCAAATGATTCTCTTACCTCAGCCTCCCAAGTAGCTGAGACTACAGGCACCTCCACAATGTCCAGTTATTTTTTGTTGCAGTTGTCATTGTTGTTTAGCTGGACCGGACTGGGTTTGAACCAGCCAACTTTGGTATATGTGGCTGGCACAGTAACCACTGTGCTACAGGTGCCGAGCTGTGGTATTTTCTTAAAATTAAAGAAAAAAAATAAACTGACATAAGAAACAGCAGTATGAGATACCCCAATGGATGGGGACCTGCCATGTCCTTTCAGCTGCTTAATGTCTTTATTTATGTTGCAATTTAATGGAGCTCTCTATTAAGATGAGCAAGCTCCTGCATAGGGTAATCTGTTCCCTTTGGAATGTCAGCGAGTGGCTATTCCATTGTGTTTAGGAGTGAAGATGCGGAGGAATGTGCCTACAGGGACACGTGCAGTAGCGAAGACCCCCAGATCCATGTGGGCATTTTGTGAGTACAGAAAACTCCTTCTCTGTTGTTCTTAAAGATGGTCAGTACCTTGGGGCCCACCCAGTGGTTCACATGTCTGCATACAGGCCAGGCAAGATGGTGGGACCCATCTCACCTGGTCTCCATGCCCCAACCTGGGTCTCAGGTGAGGCCACAGAGGTGGTAGAAAGGAGCAACAGGGAACAATGGCTCCATTGCTGTCTTTCAACACTGAGGTTCACGGCTAGGAGCTGTCACCTCAGGGAGCTGGGGCTTCAGAGCTGTAACACAAGTGGTTCAGAAAGGCCTGGGCAGAGTGCAGCTCTTGGGGACAGTGGTGCACATTTCTGCCCGCATTTGATTCTGTTTTGTGCAGCAAAGCTAGTGGTGTCCTTCTCTCATCCCAGAGCAGGTAACCAGGAGGTTTGGTTTCTTGGTTTCTCGTTACAGTTTCAATAAAGGCAGTGGCTGTGATGTTCATGCCAGCAGGTAGTTGCCAGGCACCAACGTTTGCGTCTGCTCGTTCTCATTATTCCCTCAGAGTTTCTCCTCCTGGTGTTACTGGTGCCCGGGTCAGATCTCTAGATTTGTGCTGGGAGGGCTGTGAAGAGGCCACATTCTATCCTATAGGGTGCTGAGTGGCATCCCCAAGCCCCACCCACTAGATACCAGCTGCATCCCCCACCACCACCTGCCAGTTGCAACGATAAAAGATAAAAAAATGTCTCCAGGCAAAACATGGCTCCAGATGTTGCAGCTGTCCCCTGGGAGTAGGGTGGGGCGAATCCCCCTCAGTTGGCGGCCACCATGGTACTTCAGCCAGAAGGATATCTCCATCACAGGAAACTTGCTGCTCATAGGCTCATGGTTGGTTTCCTAGGCATGACAGTGTCAACGAGTGTCTCCTGGTGCACGTGCTGCAGCTGAAGAACCCCGCAGGGCTGGCGGTGAAGGAAGACTGCAAAGTGTAAGCAGGAGCCTCGGCCTCCCAAGGGCCTCCAGCACAGGGCCCGGCTCAGGGAGGGAAGGGGCGGTCTGGGAACCTGAGTCTGCAGTAACGCAACAGGGATGAATGTCCATCTGAGCATGAAGGGTTATATGTTTTTTTGTTTGGTTTGTTTGTTTAGAGTTTTTTTTTTTTTTTTTTGCCACAAAAGGACTTTATATTTTGGGGGGGACAGGGTCTCACTATCCCCCTGGGTAGAGTGCTGTGGCATCATAGCTCACAGCAACTTCAAACTCTTGGACTCAAATGATCCTCTTGCCTCAGTCTTTTAGGATTCTATGGTTTTTTTGTTTGATTTTTGTTTTGGGTGTTGTTTTTTTTTTTTACAGTTTTGGCTGGGACCTGGCTTAAACCTGCCATCCCTGGTATTTGGGGCTGGTGCCCTACTCCTTGAGCTATAGGCACCACCCAGGATATGTTTTTAAGAGTCTAGTTAATACTGGAGGCAGATGAAGGCAATAGAATCCAGCTAGTTGTATGGTGTTGATGCTAAGGAAGTCCCTACCTGTCATTGACAGTACTTAAAATGTCTTCCTTGGTCCCAGCAATGAGCAGTGATGATGTAGCCACATTTGGTTGGCCCTATTGCTCTGTTGGCCCCAGCAATGAGTGGTGATCATGCAGCCTCAATTGGTGCACTAAGTGGCCTCCAGCTGGCATCTAAAAATGCTTGGCTGAGAGGAGGAGAAGGCAATATATGTGGGACCAGTTGGGGCCACCTGGTAACTTGAGCCTCAATAGTGGCCCTAGATGGGTGCCTGATAGAGGGCCCCACTTACTCAGGCAGGTGACCACACTTGTACTGGCCTGTTTAGATCCCAGAGCGGGCCCTCTTTTGGGTGTCTTCTCTGCAAACTGTAGCCTTGGAAGCCCCTGGTTTAGGCCGTTGAGGATGCCCTGGGATTCAGGTTGGCCTGCGGGTGCCTTGGCAGCACTCACTAACATCTGAGCTCAGGCTGGCACTCTGGCAGGGGAGCTGTAGAGAGAGCTGAAGGACTCTTGCTGAGATAGCCCCAGCCCTCTGCCACCTTCAGTCCTGACTAGGAAGTCTTTTTCTTCTGCCCCAGTCTCCAGGGACATGTTAGTGCTTTGGGCTTACTCTCAGTTGGGAAAGGAGCTTTTTCTAAAGGATTTTGGGCACGTGAAAGGGCAACTGTGTGGGTCTGTGTGCCACTAGTGAGCACTGCGTGTCTTCCCTTCCTTTCTGGTTCTAGCCACGTCCGTGTTTATCTGTCCCCGCTGGACTCTGGCACGCCCAACACCTACTGCTCCAAAGCTCTGGAATTCCAAGCACCACTGGTGTATAATGAGGTTTTCAGAATCCCTGTGCAGCCCAGCATGCTGGTGTTGAAGTCACTCCAGTTGTACGTGTGTTCAGTGAGCCTGCAGCTGCAGGAGGAGCTGCTGGTATGGCCACGCCTTGCCCTCCCCTCCCTTCTCCCTGGTAGTCTTTCTTTGTCTTTCTTTCTCTTTCTGTGTCTTTATGCTTTCATCATCCTCTGTTTCCCAGTGTCTCTTTCTTTGTCTTTCTCTCTCTTCTCTTCTGTCCCTGTCTCTGCCCTCCCTTTTTCCCAGGGTGGGTTGCTTAGAAGCTGTCATGATGCTAAGTGATCCTCATAGCTGGGAGCACAAAAGGGGCTACAAAGCCCATGACCTCATCAAGTGTTCTGTACTGTTAAATGTCTTTTCTCAACTAATACTTGCAAAACCCCCATGTGATAGCTTTCATAGTATCCCAGATTTAGTAAATAAAAATGTAGTGCGATCAGTTAAATTTACATTTCAGATAAATGTTGGATACTTTTAAAGTATATTCCATGTAATATTTGAGACTTAATAATACTTTACAAAAATTGATCATTTATTTGAAATTCAAGGTTCCCTAAATGCTCTGTATTTCATCTAGCAGCCCTAGGACTAAGGTCCAGAGAGTCAGCAATTTGTCGTGGGCACCTAGCCCCTCAGTGCCCAGGCCTGCGTTTGGGAGCCAGGTGGTTTCTTTCCGTGGTTGGAATTCTCCCTTTCACCCTGTCCCTCAGCAGCAGGATTGCTAGCTGGGGCGTGCAGTAGCGCTTGCTTATTTCACAAGTCCCTGGGAGAATCAGTGGCTCGTCAAGTGGCAGAGCCCTGAGCTTGAGCCAGCTCCAGGCTGCCCCTTCCCTGCCCCTGTTCCCTTCCCAGCACTTTCTGATTGGGCCAAACAAGTGACCAGGGTGCCACCCTGTTAGGATCCTCTGAGACCTCTTTAGTTGCAGTCCTTTTAATAGGAATGAAATATTTTATGTCTTTTTAGATTTAAGGATGAAATTAGTATTTTCAAGGACTCTAGTGGTTATGGTAAAATCATGTGGTGCCATCCCTGGCTTTTTTGACACCCCTGCAGGGCATTGCTCAGATTAACTTGGCCGACTACGACAGTTCCGGTGACATGCAGCTGCGCTGGCACCCTGTCCAGGTCTTCACCAGCCCAGAGCCCCCACGGACCAGGGAGGAGAGCTCGGCCGAGGACCCTGCCTCTGGCAAGACGGTACTTGGCCTTGCCTTAAGGAGCTACTGCCCTCGTGGCTCTGAGACTGGCTTTTACTTGGGGAAGTCATTCCTGAGAAATATCTGTGTATAGTTAAAGTCAAAATGCAGTGGCAATGAAGAAGTTGAGTGTCAGGGAAGTAATAAGCATGGGACATGTTCTTACACACACCCCTTACGTGAGAATGCCTTTTTCATACAAATGGCTGCATGGTCATGGGCCACACATTGGTTACTTTAAATTTGAGCCTGAGAGCTGTAGGAAAAGGCTGCACGAATGTCCCCCTGTGAATGGTGAGGCGTGGTAGCCCCCTGCCTGTGGCACTGCTATGGGGCTGGATGCCCTTTTCTCCTGCAGGACGCAGTGACAGCACTGCTGGCTAGGACCACAGCCCAGCTGCAGGCGGTAGAGAGGGAGCTGGCCAAGGAGCGGGTGAGGCTGGAGTGTGCTGAGGAGGAAGGCCTGGAGATGGAGCAGAAGAAAGAGCGGGCTGAGGCCGTGTCAGAGCGGTAAGAGGCAGCCAGGCCACTGTCCTCCCCAGGGCAAAGGCACGTCAACACCCCTGGGGAAAAGGCTCTTGACAGTAGGCAGGGAGATGAGTGCCAGGTGTTCCTGCTTGTCTCATCCATGCCTCTGATGGATGTGCCAGAAAATTCTTCAGTCCCACTGCCCAGAAACCAGGATTCTGGTGGGGCATTTAATGCTGATCTGGACGAGGGCAGCACCCAAGCTCTCTCCCAACTTCTGCCTAGGCTTTTCTCCTCTCCCTTCTGTTCTGGAGTTTCTCTTCAGTAGTGGTGCTACTGGGTGTCCTCTCTGCCAAGAAAAGATACATTAAGATCCCTTGAAGATACACCTTTACTGATACAATCTGTCTGCCATAGAATTCACCCATTTCAACTGCGTAATTCAATGGTTTTTAGGACAGTCACAGAGAGTACCACTGTCACCACAGTAAATCTTAGAGCATTTTCATCACCCCTGAAGGAAAGCCCACACCCGTCAGCGGTCACTCCCACCCCTCTGCCCAGCCCCTGGCAACCACTAATCTGTTCTCTATCTCTGTGGATTTGCCTGTTCTGGATGTTTCCTCGAGATGGGTGCATGCTTCCCCCGAAGCAGTCCATGGGTGAACCCTTGCTGTGTGGAGACCTGCATAAAGCGGATGAATAGCAGGCTCCTCTTGTGACTGGCTTCCTCTCCGGAGCACTTTCATGTTTCCTGTAAAGAACAGCCTCTTTCCAAAGCTTCCTGCTTCTTCCCTGTAACTTTCCTTGAATTTAGGTTAGCGAGGAATGTTATTTTTAGAAGGGGTAGTGCATGGTAGAGAGGGAGGGCGTTGTGCTCAGGGGAGGAGAGGAAGTGGTTTTCTGGTGTCTTCAGCAGCTGTGATTGGTAATAAAGGGAAAGCCTTTTAATGAAAGTCCTTGAAGTATTGACTTCCCCAGAGCAGAGAAATGCCTTTTTAATTCATATGAAGAGTAATTGTCATCAGTCATTGGAAAGAAATAGGTTTTAGCAGGTGCTTTTACTACCATGCAATGTCCCCCTTCAGGAGTTGGCAGGCGGACTCGGTGGATAGTGGCTGTAGCAACTGCACCCAGACCAGCCCCCCATTCCCAGAGCCCTGTTCTGTTGGTGTCAATGCCATCCTGGGACACACCTTTGCTGGCCAGGCAGATCCTTACAGCCCTGAGAAACATCAGCCCCTGCCCCTTAAGGTAAGTAGAAAGCGTCAAGGGGTTTCACAGAATCCCCTGACATTTTGCCATAGGATACCAGGTACCACCTTGGAAGGAGGGGATGGGTAGAAAAGATGCTCTAGAGGACACCTGAGCTGATAGCACATAGACAGGAGGAGCACTATGTCTCTGGCCTCCAAACGTGCCCAGTAACTTGGCGTTATGACATGTAGGGAAGTCACTGCTGGATTTGGGGACAACAGCTAAGGCCGTGTTATACTGAGAGTTGAGGAAAAGAAGGAATGGCCTAAGATCTATGAAGGACTTTTTAAAATGGGCACAGCAGGTACTATAGAAATGTCTGTGCACTTAGATGACAAGGACAGGGCAACACGCCCATATGTGATATGTTCCTGTCCTAGGAACTTTCCTGAGTCCTAAAGATTTTGGACGCTGGTAGTTACTCTTTCCCCTTTGTGACGTTAAGATCAGCAAAGCATGCTTCCCGCTTCTTGTCATCTAATCTTAGTTGTGCTCATCACCACATCTTCAGGGAGGAAGTCTGTCTCATTCGCAGTGACAAACGTTGGAGCCCAATGAGGCTGGGAGACACTGTACACTGCTCTTTTGACACTTGGTCTCTCAAACTGTTCAGCTCGTAAGAACATTTTGTCACCCTGGCCCCTGCCCTCACCATGAAACACAAAGTAAAATCTGCCTCTCCAAGCTGCAGCCTCTATGGCAGACCTGGAATCATTGTTCAGGACTAGGCTGCCAGTGACTACCCTTGTCCTACCCTTCAAGACCTTGACAAACAGCAGCCCACATCAGGATGAGTGGCAGTGGGAAACCCCCACCACCACCATTTTAATTTCAAAAAACTGTAAATTGTGGCTCAGTGCCTGTAGCATAGTTGTTACAGAGCCAGCCACATACGCTGAGGCTGGCTGGTTTGAACCCAGCACAGGCCAGCTAAATGACAATGACAACTGCAACAAAAAATAGTGGGGCAGGGCTCAGCACCCGTAGCACAGTGGTTACTGTGCCAGCTGTGTACACAAGGGTTGTGGGTTCAAACCCAGCCAGGGTCAGCTAAACAATTGCAACCAAAAAATAGCTGGGTATTGTGGTGGGCGCCTGTAGTCCCAGCTACTCGGAGGCTGAGGCAAAAGAATCACTTAAGCCCAAGAATTCAAAGTTGCTGTGAGCTGTGGTGCCACAGTACTCTACCGAGGGCAACATAGTGAGACTCTGTCTCAAAAAAAAAAACAAAACAAAACTTTAAATGGATGGAAAAGTTACTAGAATAATAAGGAATGCCCATGTGACCATCACCCAGATGCCCCAGGTGTTAACTTCTTTGCCACATTTGCTTTCTTTCTTTCTGTGGGCATCACAGGGATCTCTTCACTCTTGAGAGGGAGGCCCAAGTAGCAAGGGTGAGTCTTTAGCTTACAGTAGTGGTTTGTGGTTTACAGTCAGAGGGGCTATGGGGAACAAAGAGGGGAGGTAAGTGAGGTTCTCATTTTTAGAGGGGCTTGCAATTTTAGAAAGGGATCATACTTACAGATGTAAATTTATATTTAATTTTAGAAAGGTCAGGATTATAAAATTGTGCAACTGCTATTGAAACAGTATAGCAGGTCCTCACAACATTACAAATAGAACTACCACATGATCCAGCGATCCCACTTCTGGATATGTATCCAAAAGAATTGGAAGCAGAATCTCAAGGAGATATTTACACACCTATTATTCATAGCAGCATTCTTCACAGTAATCAAGAGGGGGAAGCAACTGAAGTGCCCATGAGGGATGAATGGATAAGCAAATGGGATGTGTCCGTACAATGGAGTATGATTCAGCCTTTAAAAGGAAATTCTGCAAGTGCTCAGTGGCTCGCCGGTAACTCTAGCATTCTGGGAGGCTGAGTCAGGTGGATTGCTTGAGCTCACAAGTTCAAGACCAGCCTGAGCAAAAGCGAGACCTGGTCTCTACTAAAAATAGAAAAACTGAGGCAAAAGGATCATTTGAGCCCAAGTTGGAGGTTGCTGTAAGCTATGATGCTATGGCATTTCTACCTAGGGTAACAGCTTGAGACTCTGTCTCAAAAAATTAAAAAAAAAAAGGAAAGGAATTCTGTCCCATACTATGCCATGGATGAAACTTGAGGACATTATGCTGAGTAAAATAAGCCAGTGTGATGTTGTAAAATGTATATGTGATCTTTGGCCTATTTCCTGGCATTCAAGACCTGAGATCCTAAGAATCTCTAAAATGATCTTTGTGTACACTGAGTTGACTGCTGTCATCTGAAAAGACTAAAGTAGGATTAGAAGGTTGGGACTTTCAGCCCTACCCGCAACTCCCTGGGAGGGGAGAGGGGCTGAAGGTGGAGTTGATCACTTAATGGCCAATGGCTTAATCAATCCTGACACCTCCATAAAAACTCAAAAGAACAGAGTTTAGGGAGCTTCCAGATAGCTGAACACATGGAAGTTCCTAGAGGGTGGTGCCCAGAAGTTCCATGCCCTTCCGAACACCTTGCCCCTGTGCATCTCTTCCTCTGTATACTTGATAATAAACCAAAAAACCTAAGTGTTTCCCTGAGTGCTGTGAGCTGCTCTAGCAAATTAATCCAAACATAGGAAGGGGAGTTGTGGGAACCCTATTTTTGGCTAGTTGGTCAGAAGCCCAGGCAAAATAACCTGGAGCTTGTGATTGGTTTGGGGTGGGGGTGGGGTGGGGTAGTCACACCCTGTTTCCAGGCCCGTAGTGTCAGAACTGAACTGAATTAAAGGACCCCCAGCTGGTGTCTGGTTTGCTTGTTGATAAGGGAAAAACCCCACATGTTGGTCATAGAAGTCTGTGTTGCTGGTTGCTGAATGAGAGCCTAGAAAACACCTTTGGATTTTTATTCTTTTCACACTCTTGCAGAGCCAGGCAAATACTGTGCAATTCCGCTCAGAGGAGGTATGTGGAGTGGTTAAATTCAGAGACCAGAAGAGTAGAATGCTGGTTGCCAGGGGGTGTGGGAGGGAGGAGCGAGGAATTGTCTAGTACAGCCCGATTGAGTGAGGCCTGCTCAGGAGTCTGGCTTTTTTCTGAGAGGGGTAGAAAACTGGTGCGCCATTTTGAGCCCAATGGTGACATGATCTGACTTAAGGGTTTTTTGTCAGTATTTTTTTAAAAATAATTTGTCAGGGTGAAATTCATATAACATAAACCAAGCCATTTGAAAGCATACAATTTAGTGGCATTTAGTACACTCACAAGTATGCGCCTACCACCTGTCTAGTTGCACAACACTTCGATCACCCCAAAGTCAAACCTGTCTTCATTAAGTAATTACTCCCCATTCCCTCACCCCCACCCCCTGGCAACCCCCAAAATCTGCTTGATTTCTATCTGTGGATTTGCCTATTCTGGATGTTTCCTATCAGTGGAATCATATGACATGCAGCCTTTTGTATCTGACTTCTTTGACTCAGCATAATGTTTCCGAGGTTCATCCACACTGAATCTTACCATGTGTAAGAAGTTCATTCTTCTCATGGCTGAATATTCTCTTGTATAGATAGACCACATTTTGTTGATCCATTTAGCCATAAATGGATGTTTGTGCTCTCTCCACCTTTTGACTATTTGAATAATGCTGTTACAAACATTTGTGTGCAAGCATTTGTTTGAACATCTATATTCAGTCCTTTGATGTATGTGCTTAGGAGCAGAATAGCAGGGCCTGACTTCAGTTTCCCAAGGATCTCTTTGGTTGCTTTGTTGAGAACAAGGGCAGGGAAGTGTGGAATAGGAGAGACCAGAGAGATACCCCTGCACTGATTTGGGCATGACATGATGGTGACTCAGATGACAGATTGCTGACAAGTGATCAAAACCCACTTAGTCTTGTACAGAGAGCCAGCAAGATTTTCTCTTGGACCAGCGATAAGGTGTGTGAAAGAGATCAGGAGTCGGGATGACACTAGATGTTTTTCACATGAACAGATGGAAAAGTAGAGATCCCTGTGGGGGGAATATCAGTGGTTCCGTTCTGCATGTGTGCTGAGGGACACGCCAGTTTTATCTCCAATAGAGAAGTCAAAGAGACAGTTGTTCCTCTGAGTTCAGTGCTTATGTGATAGAAGAAGTCATGGTCACAAATGAACTATTCTCCAGGTTGATAAGGAAACCAACACAGAAGATCTCTTCCCAGAAGCAGCTGCGGGTGCTTTGCAGGAGCGACCCAGCCGCCGGGCCCGAGGGTCCCCTTTTGTTCGCAGTAGTACTATTGTACGATCTCAGACCTTCTCTCCTGGAGCACGAAGCCAGTATGTTTGCAGAGTAAGTTGGATTCCTTTGTCACCTGTCTGCAATATTTCTATTTTATTCCTTTGTTGTGCTTTCTCTTTCAATATTTATGCTAAAAGATGCATGTATTCTGACAAATGATAGCAATCAGCAAGCACTACGGGTGTGGGGATGAAACTGGTGCTTGGAGGCATCTCCCTGCTGTCTCACATGCTTGTTCAATTCTGGATTTCTTCAGGATTCCAGTTCCCTCCGCCAGACCTTCAGTGTTGCAGATGCTCTGGACTTGTGCTTAGTAAGCAGGGTGAACTCTTTCTACATCAGGTCAAGTTGAAATAGGGACTATCTTGAATAGGGGAAATTCTGGGAAAGGGGTGTTCTGAGTGGCCAGGAGTCCTCTTGTGCAGCCAGGCACTGGCAGGAGGGTGGGCGGCAGCCTGGGAGGCTCTGGGCCTGAGACAGTGAGTTCTCACCTGCACGTAAATTCTAGCCTGTGGGTAAAGGTGGGAGACTCTCAGCAGTTCTCTGCGTTGGCTGCACCTTGCAGTCAGATCATGCTGGGGCTTTACCAAGCATGGTGCCTGGGTGATTTTACTGGTGCCTGGGTGCCACCCCAGAGATTCACCAATGGGCATGGGGATGGAGGGCCTGGGCATGAGAGTTTTTAGAAACTCACAGATGGTTCTAACATGGGAGAACCACCCAACCATCAAATGCAAGGTGGAGAACCCCAAGTAGGTAGAGGGGAAACCCAAGCCATGTGGTCATTGAAGGCAGGACAGCATGTAAAAGGCTGGCTGACAGCAGCAATGTGACAATGATGACACAGATTTGGATAAAGGAGGGCTTTTAAGAGTGACTAGTCATGATACAGAGGCCTGGATGGGCTATGGGGGTTGAGGGCAGCCTTGACCCCTCCTGCACCTCTGAATCAGGGCTGTTAATAAAAGCACCTGCCCTTGGCTTGGCACTTGTGGCTCAAGTGGCTAAGGCACCAGCCACATACACCTGAGCTGACGGGTTCAAGTCCAGCCTGGGCCCGCCAAACAACAATGACTGCTGCAACCAAAAAATAGCCAGTCATTGTGGCGGGCGCCCTGTGGTCCCAGCTACTTGGGAGGCAGAGGCAGGAGAATTGCTTGAGCCCAGGAGTTAAGAGGTTGCTGAGAGCTGTGAAGCTACTGCACACCACCCAAGGTGATAGCTTGAGGCTCTGTCTCAAACAAACAAACAAAAAGCACCTGTCCTTGAATGGGGCTGCCAGGCAGCTGGCTCCATGAGAGTACAGCCAATGTCAGGTTATCAGAGTGAAAAAGACCCTCAGGCCCTGAGAGATGTTACAAATAGCACAGGCTAGGGGACTAGCTGGCTAGAAGTACCCCTGTACCATGTTCGAGAGGCACGCTGCTGTTCTCCCCATATATCTGAAGTGTCCTTGCTGGCAGCTGCTAGCACAGGTCCAGGACCTCCTGACCCATCACACCTCAGTCCTGTGGAGGCAGAAGTGAGTGGCTGAGATGCAGCTGGAAGGCCATCCTCACCGCCCTCCTTATTCTGGGCTCTTGCCAAGTCAGTGGGGAGGGGCCCACAGCTGCTTACTGAGGAGGAGAGGGTAGGACTGAACGCCAGTGCTTTGCTTATCTGGAGAATGAGGGCAGCAGCCTGAGCTCTCAGAGGTTCCATACGTGTGCTTCTGAGTGCAGGGCAGATAACCTGCCTGGCCAGTGCGTTTCCTGAGTATGTTGGGTTAACAGGCCTGGGAAATAAGGCCAGGAGGCAAGGGCATTGGCTTGCCTACAAGTACACACTGATCCTGAGGTGAGAGCCCATCACCAAATGATGTCTGTAATGGCCAGGCTCCCATAAAAAAAGGCATACTTGGTTTTATTTTTTTAAAGTGGACTTTGTACCTTGACGAGACAGTGACACTTGGTGATTTCCGCTTGTCCTACTAATTAGGAGTAAGTCTCTCTTTTGGAAAGCCATTATCTCCAGTTCCAGCCAAAATGAGAAATATAGCAAATGAGAACAGTGATAACAAGTGAAACGTGTCCAGGCACAGTAGCCTGTGCCTGTAATCCCAATGCTTTAGGAGGTGAGGAGTGGAATGGGGATTGCCTGCTGTTAGGAGTTTGAGGCCTGGGGAACATCATGAGACCCTGTCTCTTTTAAAAATGTTTTAAAAACGAGCTGAGTATGGAGGTGCACATCTACAGTTCCAGCTACTCAGGAGGCTGAGGCAGGAGGGCTGATTGAACCTAGGAGTTTGAGTTTTCAGTGAAAGATACGTACCACTGCATGCCAGCCTGGGCAACAGAGACAGGAGACCTTGTCTCAGAAAAAAATAAAATAAATAAAAGCAAACAAATAAAAACACAAAAGTGGAATGCACTGAGGGCAGTGCTGGCCTTCCTGAAAGTTGTACATACCAAATCATAGTAGTATGGATAAGATGAAGATTTTGTTCCACTCCATTAGCCTGGAAATGGGGTGAAGGTTTTGCTTTTTTCTTTTCTTTTCTTTTTTTTCTTTTTTCTTTTTTGCTTTTTGTTTTTCATTTTATCTGAAACTCAAAGACCTCATAGAAACACAGAAAGTCATGAGTATGTTTGAGCACCTGTGAAGGAGAAAGGAAATAATCCCAATCCAAGTACACTCAGAGAATGAATGCTGAATTTCTTCGAAATTGTTTCTAAATATCATTCTTTTGGTGCAGCTTTATCGTAGTGACAGTGACAGTTCAACACTGCCCCGGAAGTCCTCCTTTGTCCGAAATACTTTGGAAAGACGAACCCTTCGCTACAAGCAGGTGTGTGCCATGTAAACAGATATGGAATCTATGTTTACCCTGGGAGTTATTTTTACAAACATTAAAAGGTAACATTTTAGGTAATGTTTAAGGTCGTGTAAATAAAAGGCAAGGTTTTTATTTACTTGTTAACTCAGCACATAAAATGTCATAATGTCACCAGTATTTCTTAAGATTGTATCATGATTTCAAATAATTGATGATCTGTACATTCGTGAATGTAATAAAGTAAGCAATCAACCATGTCTATATAACAAGCTCTTTTTCCTTTTTGACAGAGGAGTATATATAGTTTAGAAAGTTTGGTTTTCTTTAAACACGTGGCATTCTTTTACCTGGGGCTGCACTGTGGTTTTCATTTCCTTTACTCACCACATTTTTTTCTTCACAACATGCCCGTTTATAAAATTTTGGTGCTTTTCATTTGTGAGCTAGTAGGTCCTTGTCTTTTCCAGGCAAGGATCCTTTGGAATATATATAGAAAAAAAAATTCCCTGATTTGGCCGGGCGAGGTGGCTCATGCCTGTAATCCTAGCAGTCTGGGATGCTGAGATGGATGGATTGCCCTGAGCTTACAGGTTCAAGAACAGACTGAGCAAGAGCAAGACCCCGTGTCTTTAAAAAAAAAAAAAAAAAGTAGGCTCAGCGCCTGTGGCTTAATCGGCTAAGGCGCCAGCCACGTACACCTAAGGTGGTGGGTTCGAATCCCCAGCCCGGGCCCGCCAAACAACAATGATGGCTGCAACCAAAAAATGGCCAGGCATTGTGGCAGGCACCTGTGGTCCCAGCTACTTGGGAGGGGGAGGCAGGAGACTCGCTTGAGCCCAGGAGTTGGAGGTTGCTGTGAGCTGTGATGCCATGGCACTCTACCCAGGGGGATAGCTTGCGGCTCCGTCACAAAAAAAAAAAAAAAAAAAAAGGTAGCCGAGTGTTGGGGCTGGTAGTCCCAGCTACTTGGGAAGCTGAGGAAAGAGAATCACTTGAGTCCAAGAGTTGGAGGTTGCTGTGAGTTATGATGCCACAGCACTGTACTAAGGGTACAAAGTGAGACTCTGTCTCAAAAAAATAAAATAAAATAAAATAAAATCCCAGATTTCCATGTGGTGGTGGTTATACCCAGAGTAGCTGATGGCTGAGAATCAGAAGAAAGTAAACAATTCAGCTACAAAAGTGTTTCTCAACAGCCACACTGTTGATGTTTTAGACTGTATCAATCTTTGCTGTGGGGCCTGCCCTGTGCACTGTAGGACGCTAAGCAACATCCCTGGAGCTTCTGCCCACTAGATGCCAAGAGCACCCTCTCCCCCAGCCGTGACAAAAAGAATGTCTCTAGACATTGCCAAACGTCCTATGGGGGTAGGGGGGCAGATTGCCTCTGGTCGAGAACCACTGGGATCTGCTATGAATTAAGCAGTGCTTTAAAATGAATTTGTATTTGTTAATTACAACCCACATTTGCATTTAAATTCTGTGTCTGTGCAAAATAGTGTTGTGTGTGTAAAAAGCATACAGTCCACTGACCAACAGTCGTCTGCTAATGGGTTTGTGGTTGTGGTGTAGTAACTGCCCTCCTAGGGCCTTGTGCCCTGTTGGATGGAAAGCACTGCTCCCAACTCCATGAACAAAAGTCTTTTCACCTCTTGGGGCTTTTTGGAACACGGCATATTTGCTTACTTGAGGCTTATATGGGAGCAAAGTTTTTGACAGCTTATGTGGATATATGTGTATACTTTTTTAAACCAAAAGCACTAGTGATTTGGAACATGCAAACATGTTACACAGTAGATTATTAAGATTTTTCCATGTCAGTGTATTTGTTTTCAACATTTTACAATGGCTGTATTTTGTGCTGGCCTTGTAATTTATATAGTCTGTTTCCTGTTATTCTAGATTTAGGCCTTTTGTTTTCTGTCATAAACCTTAATTGGACCACTTTTTCATGTTGACAGTTCCTTTCAGATGAAAGTTTGCTTTAAATATATATTATCGGCTCGGTGCCTGTGGCTCAATCGGCTAAGGCGCCAGCCACGTACACCTAAGGTGGCGGGTTCAAATCCCCAGCCAAACAACAATGATGGCTGCAACCAAAAAATGTCCGGGCGTTGTGGTGGGTGCCTGTGGTCCCAGCTACTTGGGAGGCGGAGGCAGGAGACTCGCTTGAGCCCAGGAGTTGGAGGTTGCTATGAGCTGTGATGCCATGGCACTCTACCCAGGGGGATAGCTTGAGGCTC